>PVIR01008510.1:0-56527 GCA_004026965.1 Petromus typicus
AAAGCGAGACCCTGTCTCAAAAAACCTAAAAAAAAAAAAAAAAAAACCTAAAAAATAAATAAATAAAATTTTTAAGAAATAATAAAAAACAGGGCCGGGGAGTTAGCTCAGTGGTTCCGGCGCCTGTCTTGCAAGCGCAAGGACCCGGGTTCGATCCCCGGTAACCACATACCATACTGGGCGTGGAGACTCACGCCCCACAGCAACCAGTACCACAGACCACAGTGCCGGGCGTGGTGGCTCACGCCTGTAATCCCAGCACTTGGGAGGCAGAGGCAGGAGGATTGCTGTGATGTGAGTTTGAGGCTGAGCTCAGGGCCAGCCTGAACCACAAAGCGAGACCCTGTCTCAAAAAAAAAAAAAAAGAAATAATAAAAAACAGGCTGGAGATATAACAGTGCAAAGGCTCTGGGTTCAGTCCCTAACACCAAGAAAAGAAAGGAAGAAAGGAGGGATGGAGGGAGAGGGGAGGAGCAAGTTAATGGAGAGCAAGGGGTGTGGCTCAGCATTACAGTACTTTCCCTGTATGCACCAGGTCCAGGGTTCAGTCTCCAACAGTTTACCAAAAAGCTAAGGGAAGATTAAATGTTAGGCCGGGAACGTCTGCTTGGCAAGTCCACAATGTTTGAATCATAGTAATAGAAAAGGAAAGACAGCAGAAGGAAAGACAACATTTTGGGAGACTCGGGAAATTTGTAAGCAACAGGGACCCAGCAAAAGAAGTGTCTGAGAAAGCACCCTGGAGGGAGAGAGGGCCAAGCAGAGGCCTTGAGACGCTCCGAGGGGAGCGGGCAGCCTGGCCCAGCACCCCAGCACCTGCACTCACCATCTTGGGCGGGGCCAGCACCAGGATGACGAACCGAACCTCACAGGAGTTTTCGCCCCAGTTCTGCGGGCGAACCAGGCGGCTAATGCACACATGCCGCTTCTGAAGAGCTTTCATGGTACAGCTGGCAGGGACAGGCGGGCACACAGGACAGGTTTGTCACCCTCCAGAGCTGCCTCCCTCCCCTCGAACCCTGACTTTAGCCCCTGGTGAGCCCTGTTGGGGAGAAAAGAGTCCAGTGGGATGGCATGGGCCCTCTTTCTCTGGTGCAGTCGTGGTCCTGCTCCTCACCTTGACCCCTTCTTCTGGCCAGTCCACCAGCACCCTATACTTCCCAGCTCCTCTGAGCCCGCCAAAGGCTTCCCTCCCAACCAGGTCTTCCTTCGGGCTCACTCGAAGTGGGCCCTCTCTCTCCTCCCAAACTGGGTGTCCCAGAGCTGTGTCACTCATGGTTTGGTGGCCTCGCGGGGAAGGAGACCCTGAGCTGCAGTGTGACGGGGGGAGGGGCAACCTGCCAACTCACATGATGCACAGCCATGACTGCTGGTACTGCACCCCTCCTCTGACTGTGGCCGTGATCCCCTGGATGATATCCGACAGCAGGTGCACTGAGGACGGAGTGGAAGGAGGAGGGTCAGCCGCGCTGCAGACCTCCCTGCTGGGGTGGGAAGATGGGTCATACCTTTGCTCTCTGTGGGGGTCCCTGCATCTGTGAAGAGCTTGGCCATGATGAGGTCCAAGTCGCAGTCAGGCTCAGCGTGGTTGGGGTCTTGGGCAAAGCGGCTGAGCATGGTACGCAGCACGTCATCCAGGGAGGTGGCTGTTTCGTTCAGGATGATGCTGGCCTGAGCCAGGAAGCCATCCAGGTCCCGGTGCGCACGGATCTCTTCCCCAAAGTTCTTTAACTTCAGGTACTGCGGGGACCCCAGGCCCAGAAGCACACAGGCCCAGGAATGAGACCGCTGTCTCGCCTGGGCCTCGCTCCTCCACAGCGCCCTCTGGCTGCCCCTGACCATCAGGAGGAGCCCCCTTTCCAGGGAGAAGGCTCAGCCTAGGGCTGGCCTGAGATCCGTCAGGAACTCCAGGAGAACAAGGAGAGGGGACAACAGGAGGGACCCATGGGAAGCAGCTCCCTCCTGCCACCCCAAGCACACCTGAGCCCCTCACCTTGCGGGACGTGTGCAGGAGCACGCAGCCGGACAGTGCTTCACCTTCTGGAGAGAAGGGAAGAGGGCTCAGTGGGCTCAGGGAACACTTAATAGAGTAGGGCCCCTTTCCCCAGCCTGTCCATGCTGCAGTCTCCCTACCAGAGATGGAAGGCTGCACCTCAAGGTTGACATTGACGAAAAACCGGATGCTATCGCCAGACACGATGGAGGAGTTGACCGTGTCGAAGACCTCATCCCCCACGCTCTCTTCCCGGACCTCTGAAATATTGTCCACATCATTCTTGAGGTAGCTCTGGGATGCAGCTGCCACCAAGAGATCCGAGAGAGCCCAGCAGTCCATATTATGCACCAAGCTGAACACATAGGTCACTGCTGAGCTGCTCTGTAAGTGAGAAGCCTCCCCTGGGCCAGCGAGAGAGCAGTGCCCATCCTGCCCAGCCCTCTCAGCATGGGCCAGTCACTGGTGCAACTGTGCGTATGTAGCTGTGCGCCCCACAGCCTCAGCTACCTTCAAGGCGAGAGCAGGAGGACTACAAGCTCAAGCCAGCCTGGGCGCCTCAGCAACACTTGAAAAAAGGCTGGGATGTAGCTTAGTGTGAAGGCCCACAGAAAGGCTCGCTGGGAGCACGTACATGCCCCTCCTCCTGCTGCCCGCCCGCCTCTTTCTCCGGTGCAGTCGTGGTCCTGCTCCTCACCTTGACTCCTTCTGGCCAGTCCACCAGCACCCTACACTTCCCAGCTCCTCTGAGCCCGCCAAAGGCTTCCCTCCCGACCAGGCCTTCCTTCGGGCTCACTCGGAATCCTGCTCTAGGAAGCCCCCCAGGGCCCTGACTCTCTTCTGGCCCAACTGGCACCTCTTCCGGGACTGTCCAATGATCCCCATCTGTGGCTACTCCAGGAAAAAGGGGCCCGTGTAGTCCAGGCCCTACTAGTGTCTTACAACACCTGTGAGGGACAGGGACGGGGTCAGCAGCACGCCTACCTGCCAGGCTGTGACTCACCCTGACTCACTTCCACTGGGTCAGCCTGTTTCCTCTGCATATCAATGTCCTGAGCTTGGGGACTGGTGACCTCCAGTCCCAGGCCTGCTCTGACTCCCCAGCCCAGAGAACTTCTAGCTTACACAATGTTCTCGTTTCTGTCACTAAGCTTGTGCAAAGCCCTGCCTTCCCATCTCAGCCTGCTTCATTCCCCCAACTTCTCCCTACCTGGCCCTCCCACTCCTCTGCCACCCTCCTGCTCGGCAACCCATTCCCCCCACGCTGCCCTACACATGGCCCTGTCTCTCCCTCGCCCTTGGCACTACATTTCTGTAGGCTCAGCTCTCAGCCCTGCCTAGTTAAGGACCTGCCTAGGTGCCGCCTCTGCTCCTTGGACGCTGTACCCTCACCTCCATTGTGAACGACAGCCACATATGTCAGCCCGAGGGCACTGGGTGAGTGTCCCCAAGACCAACTCCCTGGTGGTTGGGCCAGCTCATAGGGCTGAGCATAGGACAGGCAGCATGAAGGGGGACAGGCAGCCCATACACACAGAGGGGAAAACTAGACCCACTCAGGCAGCAACAACTGATGTCCAGAGAGGTGAGATTTCCTTAGAGGGATGAGATAAGGGCAGACACAGCCCTTGGCCTATAGCTGACCAGACAGCAGGGCACTGTAGCAGTGAGCAAAGGAAGGAACACCAAGTGATGTCCATCACCTGCCCTCTCAGTGCTGTAGGTAGGTAAGAGTTGGACATATTAGTGCTGGCCCTCAAAAAGCCCACATGGAGGACAATCAAGGACACCTTCACTGAAGGTCAGCATTACCAAAGGAGAAACTACCCCAGCCATGTAGGATGACTGATATTCTAAGTAGACTTCAATCTCGGGGGTGTGGGGGGCAAGATCTTAATCTATCCCTTCCAGGAAGGGGTCCCTGTTTGAAAATCCTTGTTCTCATTTCTTTTTTTTTTTTTTTATTTTGAGACAGGGTCTCGTTTTTGTAGTTCAGGCTGGCCGTAGCTCACTATGTAGCCCAGGTGAGCCTGGAACTCACAGCAATCCTCCTGCCTCTGCCTCCCAAGTGCTGGGATTACAGGCGTGAGCCACCATGCCTAGCATTGTGGTGTATGGTTACCCGGATTGAACTCGGGACCCAGGACCTTGTGTTCAACACCAGAACCACTAAGCTAAATCCCTGGCCCTCTATCACTTTACTTATAAAACATGGAAAATAACAAACCACTTCACAGGCTCAGTCTAAAGGTTAAATGAGATAAAGACAAATCTCTCACCATTACCCAACAGAACTTCTTGTGAGGACAGAATGTTCTGGATCTTCAGTCTAAGACAGGTATCTAAGACAGGTCACCACAGGCAGCTATGGTACACTTGAAATGTGGCTGTGTGGGGCCGGGGAGTTAGCTCAGTGGTTCCGGCGCCTGTCTTGCAAGCGCAAGGACCCGGGTTCAATTCCCTGGTAACTACATACCTATACTGGGTGTGGAGACTCACGCCCAGCAGCAATCAGTACCGCATACTACAGTGCCGGGCGTGGTGGCTCACGCCTGTAATCCCAGCACTCGGGAGGCAGAGGCAGGAGGATTGCTATGATGTGAGTTTGAGGCTGAGCTCAGGGCCAGCCTGAACCACAAAAGTGAGACCCTGTCTCAAAAAAAAACCTTAAAAAAAAAAAAAAAAAAAGAAATGTGGCTGTGTGACCAAGACACTGGATTCTAAATTCTATCTAATTTTTATTTCTTTTTAAAAGAATTTATTGTATTTTTTTAGTTTTTAAAACAAGGTCTTGCTTTGTAGTTCAAGCTGGCTCTGATCTCACTATGTAAGCCAAGGCTGGCCTTGAACTCAGGGCAATCCTCCTGCTTCTGCCTCCTGAGTGCTGGGATTACATGTGTGAGCCACCATGTCCAGCCTTAATTTTATTTCTATTACTTCCTATTAATTAGCCTTTCGTTTACAAGGAAGATACGGTAGTATACTAAATCCCCCGCCCCATGTTTCTTGACTTGCTTTCCATTTAATCTCCATCTAGTTGGTATTACCTAAGCAGCTATACTTGTTGTAATCTTATTGGTTGATCATGGATTTTGTCCATTTTCTGATTTCTCATCGTACCAATATTACCTAAGCGCCTGTACTCACAATGTTACTGGTTGACTATAATTTTGTCCCATCTTAAACGTGCCTCACTTGTGACTCTGCTCCTTAAAAACTCTTTGGGCAGTGAGGTGAACGGGTCTCCCATTTTTGTTTGCCCTTCTGTATCTCTTAGGCAGAAGCTTCTCAATAAAGTTTTCCTACTCATAACCTCTGTTGCTCCTGGAATTCATCCTTTGATTTTGGAGAACACGGATTAGCGTTTCAGACACCCAGAGGTGGAGAGTTATACTGTTTTTCCTTTTTTGAGGTCACTTGCTCCCCTGTATCACTGGGACCATGGGACCCCGGGACCTGCCAGTGACCACACTTGTGAGCCACTCACACACACCACGGTCTCCGGAAAGTAGGGACAAAGGCATTCCAGCACTGGCCTGGGCCACAGACCGGGGCCTATCCTGCAACATGAAGGTGTGTAGGTCACCTGGAAACAGCCATGCTTTGTGTACACACCTGAGAAGTATTCAGCGGAGTCCTCAAGGCATCCATTCCCTGCTGTGGCCAAAGAGGAGCTTTCTGCAAGGCAAGAACTGTCACAGCCCATAGACCAGCCCTGGACAACCTCCCGTGCCCACCTGCAACCCACCCGACATGAAACCTGCTGATTCTTTCTCATCCTTCCCAGGCCCAGCCCAAGACAGGGGAACAAGAGTAGCGAGCGCTGGCTGTGGTGATACACACCTGTAATCTTAGCACTCTGACAGGCTGAGGCAGGAAAATGATTCAAATTCCAAGCCCAACCTGGACAATGTAGCAACTTAGGAAGACACTCTCAAAATAAAAAATAAAACACGGCTGTGGATGTAGCTCAGCACCGGTTCAATCCCTAGTGCTAAAGGGGGAGGGGGAAGGCCGGGATGTAGCTCAGTGGCGCCG
Source organism: Petromus typicus (assembly GCA_004026965.1). Classification (NCBI taxonomy): domain Eukaryota; kingdom Metazoa; phylum Chordata; class Mammalia; order Rodentia; family Petromuridae; genus Petromus; species Petromus typicus. The sequence continues at coordinate 6,032 of PVIR01008510.1, forward strand.
CCCCTGCCTGGCGAGTGCAAGGTCCTGAGTTCCATCCCCGGCATCAAAAACAAAACAAAACAAAACAAAACAAAAAACAAAGGAGAAGGGGGAAACAAGAACAGTAATACAGAGAAGGGCTCCTGCAGAGCCAGACCCTTAAATCAAGGAAAACCACCCCTAATTTAAGTTATTAAATTTCCTAGCTCATCGGCCCGGGCTGCCCAGGTGCACAAAAGGTCAAGAAGACAGTTCTCAGGATGTTTTTCCCACCGAGCTATTAACGCTACCCAGTTCTTTAATCCAGCTCTCGCTGACTGAATCCAGCCCCAGCCGCCAGACTGGAGGGAGGGCACGGGAAGCAGAGTCTGTCCCTGTCTCAGTGCTGCCAAGTCTGGCACCTGGGCTAGGGCGTTCTCTCCGCACCTCGCTCCTGTTCCTCGGGCTGGGCCCGGGCCAAATCCGCCCATCGCATGTGCAGCCCTCTCTCCGTCCCCACACATCCCGGGTCACTCGGGGGCTACCTGGCAACCGCCTCCATTCCTGGACGTCACCACGTCCGGGGTACCTGGGAGGTGAGCCGTTCATTCGGAAGGGAGAAGGGACAGCGCGTAGGGAACACACGGGGCTCGCGGTGCAACCACGCTCCCCGCGCTGGGCCCAGATAGGCCGCTCTTTGTGCCGAGCTGGGATAGGAAGGAAGCACGGGAGGCGGCGTGCGCAGGGGAAGGCGCCCCCACAGGCCCAGAGCTGGGGTCGGGGCGGACACGGATGCGCGAGGTGGGAGGCCGCACTCAGAGGGCGCGGCTGTGAAGGTGCGGCCCGCGCCCCCGGGTGGCCGGCGGGCTAGGGGCTGGAACAGCAAGGGTCGGGCGCATCCTTCTCCCATTTGCGCCCCACGTGGAGGTACACGGCGCGACGAGCACGGCTCCCGGATGTCCCCCAGATATCGCAGGGACTTCTCTGGTAGAGCCTGGCACGGTCGCAGCCCCGGAACCCAAGGGGTCCCCGCAGTGCTGGGCGATGGGCCGCCGTCAGAGCCTAGCAGGAGGCTTCCGGGGCCCAGTGGCCCGAGCTCTGAAGAGCTCTGCGGGCGCGGAGGCCCCGCAGCTCCATTGCCCGCTGCCCAACCCTTCCACCCGCCGCATCTTTGCTCAGACGCTGGCGGATTCCAGACGGCCAGGGCAGAGGCCTCAGTCACGCGCCCGACTCTGGCTTCCCCGCGTCCAGACTCACAGTCAGACCCGCGCCCCAGGCAGGCTGCCCCGCAGCCCTCCCGCCCACGGCGCTGTCCGGTGCCCCGACGGCTCCCCGACCCGCCTAGATGTCTTGACCTCCCCGCCACACCCGCCTCGCCATCGGGCTGCACCCACCGCAGGGCTGGAGGTGGAACACGTGCCTGCTGGCCGCAGCCATGGCCCCGGAGACCGGCCGGGCCGCAGCGCGCTCCAGTAGGTCCTGGTTCTCCGGCGCCGCGGGACCCCAACTGGGCTGGAGCCAGCGACACACCCCCGTGCCTCGCCTGGGTCCTAGTGCCGCTCCGACGCCCCGCCCGCGGAAGGGGTGGCAGCGTTGCCGTGGGCGGGGTGGTGTCCGCCTGCCTCGCCCCCTCGCCGTGGAGAGACGCAGGTAGCGCGAGCCTGAGGACGCTCGGTCCCGCCGCAGAGACCCGGCTTCCGATCAAGCCTCGCAGGGTGAAGGCTTGGGCGGAGCTGGGAAGTTTTTGAGAAGCCCGACGGCCCAGCAGTTTCTCTAGCACAGCGACTGCGGCGGGCCGAGGGTTTCTTCGGCGTCCGCTTTAACTGTGTCGCCGGCGCCCGCCCCCCTCGTGGGAGCCTCTGCTGGCCCGCGCCAGCCCGCTGCTCCGCCTACTCCATTCATCGCTAGGGATCGGCCCTAAATCGACCTCCTCCTCCTCCTCCTCCTCCTCCTCCTCCTCCTCCTCCTCCTCCTCGTCCTCCTCCAGGTAGCGCACCTGGACTAACTGGAAGGGGCCGGCGGGCCTTCCCTCGGTCCCGCCCTGCCCGGCTCCCCGTCTTCACTCGCCGAGCAGCTCTCCGCTTCTATCCTTCCAAAACCCGCACGCTGCCGTCTGTGTTGCAGGCCAAGCGGTAGCCGGCTTTGAGCGAGGAGCAGAGTGCACCTGGGTGTGCGCGCGCGCGCGCGTGTGCACGAAGGCGGAGGCGCGCGCTGTAGGCGGGGACGCGCTGCGCGGGGCCTGGCAAGGTCAGCCGGTGGGAGGAAGCCCTGTGCGAATCCAAGGTGGCTTTTCGGTCAGCGATTCCACAGCCCGCGTTCTGCAGAGGACTCAGGGACACATGGCCTCAACGAGGTCTCATTCCTTAGCCCCTTCGCTGTGCGTCTACAACAGACGTTTAACCTGCTGGGACAGACGCTTCTGCCACAGTCCCCCAGCCAGAAAAGAGCGCGATGCAGGCAGAGGCGCACTTACCTCTGCTGAGCGGCTCTCTCTGGGGAGACTCTTCGGGTCTTAGCTCTCACCTAGCACAGACTTCCCGCCTCCAGCAACGGCCTAGAGAAGGTTGGGGCTGACCTTGCCTAGGGAGTTGGACTAGATAGGCCACCGCTTTTACCTTCAGCCTCCATCGCCTGGAAATGGCTTGGTTTGACATCTTCCCAGCAACTCCCAAATACCTGCTCTTTCCCACTCAGGTTGATTTCTCTCGCTTTTTAAAAATACACACACACACACACACACACATTTATTTATTTATTTATTTATTTAACTTTTCACTTCCTTCTTGGGAGTTTAGACTTTTTTTTCTTAGAACCGGGGATAGAACTCAGGACCTTTGCACTTGCCAGGCAGGCAGCAGCACCACTGAGCTACATCCCCAGCCCCAGGTTCATTACTCTTACCAAAGCCTTCCCCACCCCCATCATAGGACCTCAGCCCTCTGTGAGGTGCCTGTGCCCCCTACCCTTCTATCTACCTCTCAGGAAATCACACAGCCCTTCCCACTTCAGTCTCCTGTGCTCTGGGCCTGGTCTCAGAGGCTGTTTCCGGTCTGCCCTCCTGCCTGCACCTGCCCCCACAAAGATACGGGCTGAGGTCTACGGTCTCCACTAATGGTGCCTTTCCTGACCTCAATGGGCTGTGAACAAAAAAGTCACACACGTGGATAAGGCACCTCTTTCCAAAGCATTTTCCTGCTCAGTTTACCCTGTATGCAACTTAGTTTGCCTGCATTTAGAATCTAGGATGAGAAGAGCTGTATATAGAGTCTTGCTAAAAACCTAAGCACTTTCTAGAACCTCCAGGCACACACCGCGCCAGCTACACTTTTGAGGAACCTGTTTCAGTAGTAACTCCCTCTATACCTCTCTTCAGATCACTCAAACCAAGAGGATCGCCTGTTTAAGGCCAGCCTGGGGTACATAGCCAGATCCTGTCTCAAAAAAACAAACAAAAGCTGGGTGTGGTGGTCCAGTGTGTAATCCCAGTACTCAGGAGGCAGAGGCAGGAGGGTCACTGCGAGTTCGAGGCCAGCCTGGGTTACATAGTGAGTTCAGAGCCTGCCTAACTACAAAGCAAAACCCTGTCTCAATAAACAAAAACAGGCTGAGAATTTAGCTCAAGTGGTGCTTGCTCCTACCTTGGAAGCACAAGGGCTGGAGTTTGATCTCCAGTACCACAAACAAACAAACAAACCAAAACAAACAAATATGGCCAGAGATGTGGCTCAAGTAAGCCTGCACCTGCCTTGCAAGTGTAAGATCCTAAATTCAATCTCTGGTATTGCAAACAAAACAAAACAATAAGACAAATCACTCAAACCTGTCTTGCAGAAATAGAAACAGCAAATAAATATATGAAAAAATGTTCAACATCACTGATAATTCAAGCGTTTCAAATTAAAACAACACAGATTCCATCTTACTCCAGAAAGAATGGCTGCTATCAAAAAATCACAGACCAGGGGTTTAGCTGAGCAGCACAGCACCTTCCGAGCAAGCACAAGGTCCTGAGTTCAAGCCTAATACTGCAACAAACAACCCTAAAACTAGAGATGCCATTTGATATCTTCCCAAAAGAATTAAAAGCATCTTACCACAAGTATGTGGACGCCCGTGTTCATAGCAGCAGTTTGCAATAGCTAAATCTTGGAAATAGCCCAAATATCCCTCAAATTACAAGGAGATAAAGATGTGATTTTTTTTCTATACAAATAGGGTACCACTCTGCCATGAAGAAAGATGAGTTTAAGACATTTCTAGGTAAATGGATATACCTTGAGACCATACTCTTAACTGAAATAATTGGAAACACGTTTAAATACCATATTTGATTGGTGCAGTGGCTCACGCCTATAATCCTAGAACTCGGGAGGCAGAGGCAGGAGGATTGCCTTGAGTTTGAGGCTAGCCTGGGCTATGTAGTGAGTTCAGGATCAGCCTGAACTTCAAAGTGGGACCTTGTCTCAAAAAACAAAAAAACTCCTAAATACCACATTCTATTGTGTGAGAAACTGAAAGTGAAAATAAGACTAAAATGCATAATAGATCTTGGGAAATGGAAAGACAGTGTTCAAATGAGAAAGGAACAAGGGAAGAAGGAGGGAGAAAGGAGGAAGGGAGAAGAAAAAAGAAAATAGAAGGAAAAAATGGAAACAGCTTTTGTGAAACACGAGAGGTTGAAGAGAAGAGCATGGAAACAGAAGAAGCAAGATGTATCATGTACAGGCACAAATTCCCTATGATGAGTGTGATCATTATTATATCTAAAATGTCCCAATGAATGTTTTGTATTAAAACACCTGCCTTCTATCCCCACCATGCCATGGAAACTTCTCTCCAAGGCGAGCCTGCCTCTGCTTCCTTGTCCTGCAGCAGCACACAGACCACCTGACCTGTGGTCTAAAGACAGTCTGCCCCGCGCTCCTTTGCCCTGGCTCCATCAGTCCCTGCTGACATTTGTGTTTCTTCTCTCTGGCCACTGAGCATCTGACTCCCACAAGCCATGGCCTACTTCCCCTGAATCCCGCATGTATCCGCGTGGTCAGTGAGCAAACGAAATGAAACACACCTGTAATAAGGCTCCTATGTCTACTCTCCATGAAGTTGCTCCAGACCTGAGGACCTAAGACTCGCCAAAGTCTGATTCACATCAAATCCACAAGTAAGGATTGCTACATTTACTTTCAAAATAGAGCTCGGTATGGCCAGGAATTTAGCTCAGTAGTACTGTGCCTGCCTTGTAAACGCAAGGGCCCAAGTTGGATCCCTAGTACCACCAAAAAAAAAAAAAAAAAAAAAAATTATCAGCAGAATCAAAATGGAGCTCAAAATCCCAGCTGTTTAGGAGGCTGAGGCAGGAGGTTTGAGCATTCTGGACAACTTAGTGAAACTTTTATCTCAAAAAAGATAAAAAGGGCTGGGAATGTAGCTCAGGGATAAGAGCACATGACTATGACTAGGCCACTAGCAGGTGTGAGGCCCTGGGTTAGGTGGCTAGTACCAAAAACAAAGTAAGCAAAACAGACAAAAGGCCCAGAGATCAAATTGGCTCCCACGCCAGCTGGCTGTCACCTGGCCTCTGACCAGCACCCTCATGGCACAGCCTTTCCCCAGACCCTGCTCCCCATAAGCGACTCTCCATCTGCAGTGGCTTCCTGCGCACTTAGCAAAGGACATTTCCAAACTCCTGGCCTTGCTCTGGAGGGCTCAGCTGCCAGACATCCTGGCTGCCACTGTGCCACCTCACCTTCTAACTCCTGCTCCTCAGTGTACCTCCTTGTAGCTGCCAGGGCTGCTGGTCGTCTGTCTGCCTCAAGGCCTTGATATTCTGTGTGCTGCTGGGGTCTTGCCAGAGCATCTCAGGGACCTTCCCTGGTGACAACCTCCTAAGTGGGTCCAGCTTTCCTGCCTTCACAGACCCTCATGGCCCCACGCTCTGGAGATCTTTCTTCTATTCCTCTCACCTACAGCCTGGGTCCTGTCTGCCTGGCTAGACATGAAGGTCCCAGCAGCAGGACCACATGACCTTCCACAGTGTAGCACAGTGTCGTAGGTGCTCAGTAAACCCAGATGTCTTTCTGAATGCAGATGGATGTATCTGGGATATTCCCAGGCACTTTAAGCTGGTGCTGTGTCTCTGCAAGGACTTGTCCTCTACCAGGAGCGATGCCCAGCTGTGGGCCAGGTCAATGGGCTGGGCTCACTGCTCACTGTGTCAACTCCTGGTTGTCCCAGTGGGCAAATGGCCACCAGCCATGCCAACCTCCTGTCCTTGTTCGGATTGCCTTCCCCTTCTCTGATGAAACTGGGCACCCTGGCGATGCTGAAGGGGAGGAGACTGTATACAGCTTTGGTGGCCTCCATCCCTTCTTGAGGGCATTTCCAGGCCCTCTTTGGTGGTCATCCACACCGCACTCCACTGATAGAAGGACCTACTTCCCTGTCACTGAGCCAGGTCTGTTTCCCTCAGCATCCAGTATGCCAGTCGCCAAAAGGATGAGTCTTGCAGAGGAGAAAGAGTGGCCCAGGGTGTGGCGACAGGAGAGCAGTGAGGCCACTGCCTAGAGGACAGACTTAGGGGTGTTTAGGGTTAAAGCAGCAGGGAGGTGTGGGCAAATGCCCAGGCAGCAGGAGAGTGAAGTAGCACTGGTGGCCCCCACGCACACAAGCCGACCTCATGCCTTTCATGGGATGCACATCCAGAAAAATGGGCTGCAGGCAGAATCGGTGGGATGGAGTATGGCCTCTCTGCCATCAAACTCACCCTCAGGCCCTCATCGGCGGAAGAAAGGGGTCGCAGTAATCTCTGTGGGTCTGAACTGGTTAATGACACCTCTAAGTTCAAAAAGCAACTTGAACTGTCACCTTGGTGACTCTAAGTCAGAATGTGTCATCTATCTAACTATACTTTATTGGTTAGTTACTTCTATTCTTTAAACTAACCTGTTTCTAAAATCAGTGACAGAAGCATGAAACCAGAGACCAGTGAAGCTGGAAAGTTCATTTGAGTTTTCCCTTGGTTTCACCCCAATAAGACTGCCAAGAAGGCTAGAAGCCCTGCTCTGAAGAGGGCCAACAGAAACCTCTTCCCTCAGTCTCCTCTGTTCTGGCCATACTCAGAATTTGGCAGTGGGCAGGGCCTAAGGCAGTGGTGGCAAAATTGTGGCATAGGTGCTATTTGTCATTTAAAACTCTAAAGCCAGGTGTGGTGGCTCATGCCTATAATCCCAGCACTTGGGAGGCAGAGGCAGGAGGACTGCTGTGAGTTCAAAGCCAGTCTGGGCTACATATGAGTTCAGGGTCAGCCTGAAACACACAGTGAGACCCTGTCTCCAAAAACAAAAACCAAAACAAATAAACAAATAAAATAAAATAAAGCTCCAAAGGTTCACCAGCACTGGCCTTAGAACTTGTAGCTCAGGGGTTCAACCTGGCCAGCAGACTGCTGGGCAAAGAGGCTCCAGGGTTAGCACTCTATGCCTGGACCCAGTTCCAGCCCCAACGCCAACTTCTCAGCCAAGAAGCACTTGTGAACAGACAGAGCCGTGGCCCAGGCTTCTTTACCCAGCAGGCCTGGGCTCCGAAGTCCCCACTTCTTATGGCTCCCAAGTCCTGCCCCAGTGGAATCCCATTGCTGGCCACTGCAGGATTTCCAGCTGGCTACCTTCAGGTCCTCTGGCCTGTCACCTCTTGGTCACCCTTGTCTCCCTTGTCCATTCATGGCCCCTCCCTGTTCTCCCCACTCACAGCTCTCTTTTCCCACCCAGGGCTGATGCCACCGTCCATGGCTGAGGGGAGGATCAGGTGACCTGCCAAGGTAAGACTCCAGCCTTTTCAGATCGGGTCATTTTCATTATAAAACAAGGAGGTTGAAATGGACTCCTTCAGCTTTGAGCACGGAGGTACACATCTGTAATCACAGGACGCTGGCAGGCTGAAGCAGGAGGACTGCAGGTCTGAATAAGCTTGTGAATAATTCAGTGAGATCCTGTCTCAAAATAAAAAATGTAAAAAAGGCTGGGGATGTATCTCATTGTGAAGGTCCTATATTAATTTCCAGTAACACACATATATATGCACAGGAAGAAAAAGGGAGAAGAGGGAAGAGAGGAAGAAAGCAAGAAATAAAGGAAGGAACGAAAGAAGGAAATGGACTCCTTTTTAGAAAATTCCATGAAATTTTAGTCACAAGCTGAAATAGTTTTCCTTATCACACCATCTTTCCATTTCCTGTTGTTCTTATTTCTCTATTATTTGTACATTCATCCATGCATGACATTTCAGAGTGGAGATGTAAAGATTCTTAAAAATTTGAAAGTACAAGAAGAAAGTGTGAGCTTCTATGTGTGGGTGCAGGAACAGCAGTAGTAATTACAGATTAGAGCAAATATATTCACACTTTATTTGGCTGCTGTTTATTTTAGGCAGACTTAACATCATTTATTTAAGATGCACATTTAAAAAAAAATGATCAGTCTACTAGTGGAGAGGCTCAGGAAAAACAAGAATAATGTGTGGATAAAAATGAAGTTTTCTTCAAATTTAGAGAATGAAACAGCTGAAATAGTTATTGGAATTGTTTCCAAAAGTTGAGTTTTTTTCCACTTTGGCTTTTTCCACGTTTACCTCCAGGTCATCCCCGGCTCTTGTCTCCTTAGTCATTTTGTCCTGTCAGTTGTTCCTTCACAATGGCTCTCCAGCTGGGTGTGGTGCCTCAGCCCATAATCCCAGCACTCAGAAGGCTGAAGCAGGAGGACAGTTCAAGGTCAGTCTGGGCTGCATAATGAGTTCAAGGCCAGCCAGAACTACGTACCCCTGTCTCAAAACAAAAAATAAAAAACAAAAACAAAACCCTGAGGGTGATGGTGCAAGCCTGTAATCCTGGCACTCAGGAGGCTGAGGCAGGAGGATTGCCATGAACTTCAGGTCAGCTGAACTACACAGGTTTAGGGGCTTTTTTGAGACAAAATCTTGAGCTGCAGTGCAGGATGGCCCTGAACTCACTATGTAGCCCAGGCTAGCCTCGAGCTCCTAACAATCCTCCTGCCTCTGCCTCCCGAGTGCTGAGATTACAGGTATAAGCCACCATGCCTGGCATTGTGGTTTGTGGTTACTGGGAATTGAACTCAGTCAGGACCTTGTGCTTGCCAAGCAGATGCCAGAAACACTGAGATATATCCTCGCCCCTACATAGGTTTTAAAAAACAAAAACAGGGCTGAGGGTTTAGCTGGAGTGGTACTGTGCCTACCTTGGAAGAATATGGGCCCAAGTTTGATCCCTGGTACCCCAAAAAACAAAATATAAAAAAAACCAAAAGAACAAAACTCACCATGGGCTGGGGGTGGGTAAGTAGATCAGTGGTAGAGCACGTGCTGAATGTGAGGCCTTGAGTTTAAGCCCGATGCAGACCATCATCAGCACAGGCACAAACTGCTTCCTAGCAAGGCGTGGTGGTGCATGCTTATAATTGCAGATCTCTGAGGGGCTGAGGCAGGAGGAATGCGAATTTGAGTCCAGGCTGCAGGCAATTTAGCAAGACCTTGTCCCAAAATAAAAAGGTTCTGGGGATGTAGCTCAGTGTAAAGACCCTGGTATGGCAAAAACAAAATAAAACAAAAATGGCCAGGGGTGGTGGCTCATACCTGTAATCCCAGAACTTGGAGGCAGAGGCAGGAGTATTGCTGTCAGTTTCAGGCTGGCCTGAACTACCCAGTGAGCTCAGGGTTAGCCTGAACTACAGAGATCCTGGTTTAAAAAAAAAATGCTTCCTGTTTCTTGTACTAAAACGAAAAATGTCTTTAAAAATCAAGTGGGTGTCTGACTTAACAGAGGCTCAGAGGCAGCACTAGATGTGCCATGTTTTCTGGGAGCAAACCTACTTCGGGATGTCTGGCTCCCAGATTGGGGCTCATTGCAGTGAGCCTTAGCTGAAGGTAAGGAGGCAGCCCCACACTTTGGAGACCCCTCTGGAGGAGAAAGGTCTTGCCTTGTGGAGTGTTAGGACTGCTATCGGCACAGAGGAAGCTCACTGTGAGGGGGACGGCAAGGCCCGAGGATGCAGGGAGGTTTGGTGCCTTCCGAGCGCCTGGCCGGCTGAGCTTGACCCTAAAGCTGGTCCCACTCTGAACTCTATGGGAGCCCAGCTGTTCCCCTGTCTGGGACAAGGACTGTCTCCTTCACCGTTCTCGTGGCCCGTCAGACTCCTGTGGTTGTCGCAGCTCCACATCGAACACTACTCTAAATCCCAAGTTCACCTGTCAGGTGCCCTGGTGCTGGGCCCTCGCCCCCATGCCAAGGTCAGGCAGCCTTCCTGTTTCAACAGTCCCATGCCCACTGTGGGACCCGGCGGGGTGTGGCCCATTCTCTGCCCTTTCGTTGTCTTCTGAGGACCTGTAATCCTCCTGGCTGGGAACCCTTAATCCTCTCATTCTTCCTAGCAGTTCTCCGGGGTCAACCCTAGGCCCCAGAGCTTTGGAGGAAATGCAAGCAGAGTTCAAGCCTGCCAGAGGCTGCTGCCCACCGCTTCGGGACTGCTTCGGTTCTGCACAGGACCAAAGATCTCAGAGCTTCCACACCCCAGGCCCCGCCCCCAACTGCTTCAGCAACACTGCCGAGGGCGCACCAATCTGCCCAGGCCAGGCATCCCTTCCCCACGGCGGCTGGGTGGGGGGCAGACATGAGCAAGAGTGGAGGAAGGCCCAGCTGTGCACTGATCCGGGACACCAGAGGAGCTGGGCGGCGTGTGCTCTCCAGAGCCTGGCCAGTCTCCCCCTAAGATTCTTGATACTAAGACCCCCCACCCCGACCAAGTGCCGCAAGGACTCAGATTCAGCATGGTCAGGAGAGTGTGTCTGCACCTGCGCCCTGCGCTCCTCAGGTGCTCTCTGTGTAAAGTGGGATCGATCAGCCACCTTGGGAGCTTTTACAGGTGGGAACCAATGGATTGGCTTCCCGAAGTGCTCTGCGCAGCTGGTCAGACAAGAACGAGGGGCTAGAGATGAGTGAGGGGCCCAGCACACTGCAGGCCCGGGGTTGACTCCCACGGGGGAGGCTCTGGGAGGAGGAGGAGGAGGAGGGCTTTTCTGAGCCCTCACCTGCTTCTTGGGCTCCAGGCCCACCCAGGTACCCCGAAATGCATGGGACAGTCTGCAGGGCAGATGACGATGGGAGGGAGGACACCTTGCTTGTTCAGTGGTAGTTTATTGGTCCTTAGCATTACATCTTATTTACCAAGGTAAATTCACATACACAACTGCAGGTAAAAACATGTAAAATAATATAAAAATAAATTGAAGGCTACTTTATATATTTACTGAATTAAGTAGTGTAATAAATACTATAATAAGCAAAAAGCTTCAATCACACAGTTCAGTTTCACTGAAGTTACAGTAGTTTGTAAATATGAGTTTTAAAATTTAAGTTACAAATATTAAAGCACTGAAAAACTAGTATAAAAGTGAATTTTGGCACGTAAGTGAGCTCTGATGTCATCAGTATTTGACCACCTGATACACAGAGGAGGCCACTTCTCACCTACTTTTGAGGTACAACTATTCAATTAGTCAGCATCATGGCTGGAATACTTAAATGTTTACAATCTTTGAGCTGAACTTTTCCCTTTTGTGAAGCCCGAAGAGCAACCCAGAGCTTATCACTGTGCAAAAATTCTCCAAAATCCTCATAGAATTTAGGAGGGAACTTTTTATCCCAACCTGAAGGGCTGGCACCCAGGGCTTGCGGGGCCAATCAGATGCCTCGGTAGTGGCCCCTTCCTAGGGTGACAGCATTGTCTCCAATCTCTGCCTCCTCTTTCCAATTAAAAAAGAATCTCCCACATCAAAACAAAGTAACCTATAACTTCAGCGACCATTCAGTCACCCTTATCACACTCACTCTAGTGATGTAAAACTGAAGCTATTAACAGGAAAGGTGGCAAAAGCATGAAAGCCCCTGGTGGACTTGTGCCTGGGAACTGCTCTCCTGTCTTTGCTGGGTCCTGGTATCCACTTCTAAGGTCAGAAGCTAAAACACAGTGTCGTGGCCTTTCCTCTGGAGATAGCCCAAGACGTCATTCCTGGGCCCAGAGGGAGTGAGTGGATATGAAACTGCAAGGTATGAACCAAGAGGCTGTAGGTCCCAGGGAGCAGAGTGGGAGGCTGCGCACTCCCGGGCCTCGTCCTCCAAGAGCTCACAGTGCACTGTGCTGTGCCCTTCACCAGGGGCACAGCATGTGCTGGGAATGCCCTCTCACCAGCGAGCCTCTTTATGCCCCCGAGCAGGCTGGGGAGCGTCTGTAGAGGCCTCAGCCAGCTTTGCCTTTTTGGCTTTGATACTTGTTTTACCTTTTTTTCAATCACAGTTTCATATTCAAGTTGAGGTAATCGAAGTGTCCCTCTAGGAGAGGGCAATGGGGACAGCGGGGCAGGCTAGTGAGAGAGCATTTCTACGGATAATGGTCAGAAACCCAAGTTGCCACGTGGGAGGGACATAGTAGGGAAGGGCTGCTTTTGTGCACGGACCGACCCCTCTTTAAAAACTCTTTTGTGCAGCAGCCAGACTGCCAAGTCAGGGCAGTCAGGAAATGGCTCGAGCTCCTACTCCTGGAGCTTCCACTGAAAACTTCACAGCAACCCTGGAAGAAATGAAATGACCCACCCCCTCCCCCTTTCCCTTTTCTAAGGCTGCTCAAGTTTTGAGTTTTTAAAAAGAGCTCAGTAGAGCTAAAGGAAGCTACAGTAACTCATTGCTTATTGATCAATTGCACTTAAGATCTATGTTATTGATTCTGAAGCAGAGGCTGCCCATTTGTGGACCCCGGCCTCTGGCCAGCCAGAAGTCAGGGACTCCTAGACTTGGGCTCCAGAGCAGAACCCTGTCACTAGAGCTGGGACCGGGGCACACGGGCCTGAATTGCAGGAGCCTTTTTTAATGCAAGGTTTCTCATTCAATAGAATTTGTAGTTCTGTTCATTTTGTTTCAAATTCAGAATGTTTTTCTTAATACAAATGTATTTTATTGACAGCTCGTGCTAATTTCTTGCTACATGCATTCAGGCCTCTGTGCTCCATCTCAGCAATCCTCTGCACCAGGGGCTTCTCTCAAAACCCCTCTACATTACAGGAAACTATGCTGGTTTCACCTATGTGCTTCTTCCTAAGGCATGCAAAAATATGTGAAATTCAGAAAACATTTACAACCCAGGCCCCCGAGGTGCTCAAAACCTAAAAGGTATCTCCTAAGTCTCAGTGCCTGTGACCTCCCTGTCCCACACACCAGTTAGGAAGATTGGGCATGGGAAACAATTTAAATTTCTTCAGCTTTCTGGTCCAGTGAAAACAAAATCATTGGAAAGAATTGTAACTTGGGTACTGGAGTTCTCTGAAATTCCTAGTCCTCAGGAGCCAGACAAATCCAGGGCTAGGAATGATGCCTGGGGACCATGAATTTCCTGAACTTTGTGGCTGAGAAGCGGGTCTTCCCTGGCAAGGCTGAGTGCTGCAGCCCGATACTTCTAATCAATCAGTTGCAGGATGCAGCCCTTGACAAGGAAGCACAGCAGTGCATGGGGCCTGGGCAGAAGGGCTGCTCTTGTCTCTGAATTCTGGACACCACGTGGTGCTGCAGAGCTCAAGAACCAATCACAAGGGATTGCTGATGTCAACCTGAGAGCCGCACACACCTGGAGAGCAGATGAATGCTGAGTGGCGAATCCCCTCTTGGAGATAATGCTATGGCTCTGGGCCCAAGCTGCTGCTCTACAGGTTGGGCTGGCACAGGGCTTGTGCCACTCCCCCCAGACGGGGCCCAGGGCCAGCAGGGTCTGTTCCTTTAATGGAAAGGCATCCTGGGGATGAGAGCTGTCTGGGGTGGCATCAGAGGCCTGAGTGGGTGCGCCCAGGCCTGGTGCAGTTTGCGGAGCCAGGGTTCCTTTAAGTCCTGCCAGCTCCTCTGTGCAATCCCAGTGCTTCTCACCCTGTGGCTCAGCAGCCCAAGGGAACACTGTTGCCAGAAGCCAGAGGGCCTGGCCTGCACACACAGGCAGGCGCCCATTGGCGGTGCAGGTGAGGCGTCAGCAATGCAGAGAATAAAGACAACATGCACTAAGCCAGCACATGGGGCAGGGAGAACCAAGTCCTCCAGGTCTCGGGGCGAGCAGGAGTCTGACATTCAGACACCATCTGTCCTCTGGTGGCACACGCACCCAGCTTCCTCTAGGGCTTCTGCTCAAAGAGGTCATGATACTCTTGCTGGTCCAGCTCGCGGTTGTATCTCTCAATTTCCCGGTTGGCTTCTTCCACGTAGTCATTCATGAACTGGTCCATGACTGGCCGGTGGTTAAGGAAGAGCCTGGAGCCTGGAGGACAAGGGGCCTGTGGGCAGATGGTACAGGGACAATTGCCAGGCAGCATCTAAGACTGTGACAGGTGGTGACACACAACCTTGGGGGTCCTAGATGGACCTTGGTACCCACCCTTGGGCTACACTATGGTACCAGTGGCTCCCTGTATTGCTTGCCTGTCCCTCTTTAATATGGTTACTTGTAACCAGGCTGTCTCCAGTTTGGAAATCACGATGACCTGATGATCACAGAACTTAAGCTGTCACCACAACTGCACTGCAAATGCATCCCGCAGAGTAATACCAGCAATCATTCAATAAAAGGTAAAATTGAAAAAAAAGTTTTGGGCCAGAGATTTTTTAGCTCAGTGGTTCCAGCACCTGTCTTTCAAGTGCAAGGGCCTGGGTCTGAAACCCCATAGAACAATGCCAGGCATGGTGACTCACATCCAGCAGCAATCAGTACCACATACCACAGTGCTGGGCGTGGCGGTTCACGCCTATAATCCCAGCACTAGGGAGGCAAAGGCAGGAAGATAGCTAAATTTGGGGCTGAGTTCAGGACCAGCCTGAACTATAAAGCGAGGCTCTGTCTCAAAAAACTAAAAAAAAAAAAAAAATTTTTTTTGGTCGTACTAGGGATCAAACTCACGGACCCTCTTACTACTGAGCTACATCTGTAGTCCTTAATTTGTTCATTCGTTCATTCATTCATTCATTCGCTCATACATTCATTCATTCATTTATGATACAGGGATTGATATTATCCCCTTGTGCTTACCAAGCAGGCATGGTGGCCCTGAGCTATATCCCAAGTCCGTAATTTTTAAAAATATTTTTGGGCTCAAACTTGAAACTTCCTGCTTCAGCCTCCCTCCCCTGGGATTACAAGTATGCACTGCCACCACCCAGGAGAAATCTAATCTCAACAATTTTACAAAGCCAACATGAAAGTGGATCCCAGAGGCTGCTTCTGTAGGCCCCGCCTGCCCAATGCATGGCTCTGGCAGACACTGCTCGAAGGACAGGCTCACACTCTCCCACACCACCTCACCAGATTCCACACAGGGACCAAGCAGCTTCAAAGGATACGAGGGTGAAAATCAGTCTTGTCACCGAAGAAGTTAACAAACTGGGTGCCATTGTAGAAGTAGCCTGCAGGTAGGGGGTCCAGGTGGCGTTTCACCTGTAGGAGGAAAAAAGTTCAGGTAGAATTATCTGATAACTGTATTTTCTACCACTCAATTCATCCATTAGAAATAAGTAAACAGCACTCTGGGAGGCTGAGGCAGAAGGAGTGATCTCACCCTAGGCAACCTAGTAAGACCTTGTGTCAAAATAAAAAATAAAGGGGCTGGGAATGTACTCAGAGGCACCGTGTCTACCTGGCAAGTGCAAGGTCATGAGTTTGACTGCCAATCGCAGAGAGAAAGAGAGAAAGAGAAAGAAAGAAAGAAAGAAAGAAAGAAAGAAAGAAAACAAATAAACAGGGCTGGTGTTGATTGTGGTGGTATATACCTGTTATTCTAGCATTTGGGAGGCTGAGGCAGGAGGATTGCCATGAGTTTGACACCAGCCCGAGCACCATACAGAGTTCAAGGCAAGCTTGGACTAGGTAGAAAGACTCTGTTTCAAAAGAACTAAACAAAACAAAATAAAGGGCTGGGCATGTAATTTAGTATAAGGGCCTGAGTCAGCTTCCAAATACGGCAAAAGAGAAAACAAAACTCCACAACCAGTAAATGGTCTTTACCTTAACGAGACATTCCCATCCCTCTCTAGCTGCCTCTCCACCTGGGGTTCCTACAGAGATGAAGCTGTCATGGCTCCGGGGTACAGGTCTGGGAACTACCCTTGGTTGGCTGTGTCCCTTCCCCTCTCACCTTCCCACACTCCTACTGTCTCCTATAACTTCCGAAATAAGCTGCTCATATCCCAGCGTCCAAGGCCGGCTTCCGGGGAACAATCCCAAGGGCTGCTTTGCTCCCGGGAGCATCCGGGCTGTGTAGACCTGGAGGACCAGGCGATGAAGGGCCCCTTCTGCAAGCCTAGCGTGCTCCCTGCCCCACTTGCTCATCACTGGGCCCGGGCAGGGATGCTCTAGTGTGCATGGGTCCTGGGTTCTGGGACAGAGGCTGAGGCCAGCCTGGAGTTTAGGGGCACTCATCAAGTATCTGTTTCCTGGCCTTAGGGTCCCACAACCTTCGCAGGAACACCTTCTATTTGTAGACACCATTCTTCCTGGGGTTGCAGTTAGCTTTTCTGTTTCCTTTTCTCTCTCTTTTTTTTCTGGTACCTGGGATTGAATCCAGGGGCATAATCCCAGCCCCTTTTAAAGTATTCTTTTTTTTTTTAAGACAGGGTCTTGCTTTGTAGTTCAGGCTCGTCTTGAACTCAAGATGTAGCTCAGGCAAGCCTTGAACTCACAGCAATCCTGCCTCTGCTTCCTGAGTGCTGGGATGAAGGAGTGAGTCCAGTATTGTTCTATGTGGCTCCTGGGGATCAAACTAGGGACCTTGTGCTTGCAAGGCAGGAGCTGTAACCACTGAGCTAAATTTCCAGCCCACCCCTTTTAAGTTTTTATTGAGACAAGGTCTTACTAAATCATTCAATTGCACAAAGTGAAGCTGGGTATGGTAGTGAATGTCCATAACTCCAGAAGTTGGGAGAATGAGGAGAGCTGCCTGAGTTGGAGGCCCGCCTGGACTACATGTGAGTTCAAGGCCAGCTTGAACTACATAGTGAAATCTGTTTCAAAAAACACAAAACAAAAATATTGCCCAACTTGGGCTCAAACTTCTGATCTCTCCTTTTGAGCTTCCCAGAGCTCTGGGATTACAGGCCTGGGCTGCCTGGCCCGTACTCTGGTTTTTTCTTGGATAGACGTCTTCTGGAGTTGCTCAAATAGGTGCTCAGGAGGCTCTTTTCTCTTGCTCCTTCTATAGGGGCGTCTCAGGGCACAGAGGGCGGAGGCCAGGGCTTTGCACTCACGTGGATGTTCCTGATCTCTTGCTGGGTCAGCATTCCCCTTGTCTTCAGCGCTTTCCTCTGGGGCTTCTGTGCAGAGAAGTAGCAGAAAATAGGTTGCCACAGAGCTGAGGGAGATGTGGGGAGGGATCTGGGGCTCAGATGTGTGGAGGGAAAGGTATACCAGCTGTCCATGGCCCAAACGAGGACGCTGCCCGTCTGCCCTGCCCCGTGGTCACTTTCCAGCCACTATGCCTTGCAAGGCCGTGGGTGACAATGGCAGAGCCTGGAGCTTCTGCAAATCAGCATGGCTCTTCCTCTGCAGATTCTTGTCCCTACCCCACCAGAGACAGGCACAGAAGACAAGCTGGGGTCCCATAGTCAAGCACATTCAGGAGTTTATCCGGGTGAGGCAGCCCAGGCTCTCAGAATAAAGCCAGGCCCAAAGGAGAATCCATTAAACTCCCAGGCCCAGCCAGCTCCACTCTCAAGAGTTCCAGGACAAGCAAAAGCCTGAGCTGTGTCAGAAGTCTGCAGCACTCACTGCTGCAGAGCCTTGATCTGAGGAGCTCGCCCTCAGGGCGCTCCTCCCACTCTGCAGGATCCCTAAAGCCTAGCCCTGCCTTAGGTGTGGCCCAATGGGAAGGGGAGCAGGAGGGGCTGAACCAGCCAGTGTAGCCGGAGCAGTGCTGCTCACACCTGTGCCAGGGCTGTCCTGGCGTTAGCAGCTACCTGCTTAGCTGACTGCCGGAGCCAGTCCTTGAGGCTGTCTTCCTTCAGGGAGCAGCCGATGAACACGAGGTAGCACTCCTGCTGCCCGATGCTATCTTGAGGTGTGCTTCTTGCATCTGATGGTGGTGTGGGTCCCTCCAGGACTGGCATGATGCTCAGGGAATTGGCTAGAGTGTTGTGGCAGACCTCCATAGTCCTTTCAGAGTCTGCAAGAACACATACTTGTCCCTGTGAGGTACCCCAAAAGGTAAGGCTACCCTGAGACTGTATGGACTGGTTGGCTGGGACAGATGCCTAATGAATTCTGAAGGGAGACTTAAAGTGATATGGCCCTTAGCAAGCTGGAAAGGATGGAGTAAGAGAGGAAGGAGCAAAAGGGGTTTCGGCTTGGCTGCTTCAGGTGATCAGAAGACACTATGAGCCCAGAAAAGGAATACAAGAAGGAAAGACTTATGGGTAAGCCAAGCGTGGTGGTGGAAGCCTGCAGTCCCAGCCCTCCGGAGGCTGAGGCAGGAGGATTGCTCTGAGTTCAAGGCCAGCCTGGCATACATAGTGAGATTTGGTCTCAAGCAAGAAAAGGAAAGGAAAGCAAAGAAAAAGAAAAGAAAAGGCTGTGAGAAGAGGTGGAGCCTGCCTCTTCACCTGTGGTATCTGGAGTACAGGGGAGGTCTACACACGGAAACATCAGCTGGATGTGGAGTGTGGTTATGACACTGGACTGACAGCACCACCTGCCAAGTGTGCTGCCAAGAATGACACCTAAGAACAGAACAACGTACAGATGCGCATACCTGGGGCTTCAGGGGCCTTACTCTGCTGTCCAGTTTCTTGGCATTTTTTCCCTCTGGGACTGGGATTGAGTCCAGGGTCTTCTTGAATGTACTTGGCAAGAGCTGTATTTCACCTCTCTGGTCCTTTTCATTCCATTTTGAGACAAGGTCTCCCTAAGCTACCTATGCTTGCTTGGAACTTGTGATCCTCTGGCCTCAGCCTCAGAGTAGCTGGGAGTAAGGCATATGCCATCACACCCAGGATTGACTCCCTGTTAAACAGCTAAGCCTTGCTAACTGAGCTGCGGTTTCCATCCTTCTCTTGCTCCAGCCTTGCAAAACCCTTCCGCTCTTAAAAAGTGCCTTCTCTGTCTCTAGATTTCGGTAAATGCTGCTCCTTTTCGCTGGGGTACTCTGTCCTCCTCATCACTGAGCTGACCAGCTCCTACTAGTCTGGAGGTCTTCCTTGACCCTCAGCCCAGGACAGACTGTGAGGCTGCGGGGGGGCCAGACATCTAAGGCTGATAAAAAGGCCTGCCGGACAGAAGGCACAGAAGGTAAATAGAAGCTCCAAGACTTTGGCAGAAATAAACTGGGAGCTGTGAGGAGAGGCCTGGGTGGTGACTCAAGGGCAGAGCAGGAGGCCTGCGGGAGATGGGCCTGCAGGGCGGAGAGCCGGCAGAAAAGCCTGATGTTTTAAGGCCTGGGGGCCGGGTGAAAGGGGTGAAGGGGAATTACTGGTCCAGAGGGCACCAGCAGAGGCCACGAGCTCACACTGTGAGCTTGAGCTCGGTAAAGGGCTCTCAATCCCACGTCCCAGTTACCTGAAAACTTCACTTTGCCCAGGATGTGGTAGATGTTTCCAGAAAAGGGGCTTGGCTTGATGGAGGACTGAATTGCTGTAAGAGGAAGAAGACAGTGATGTCACCACTCCAGAGTCCAGGCTTCAAACTTCGACCCTGCCACTCCCAGCTCCCAGGACTCTGCTGCTCTTCCCAGGGATGGAAAACTCTCAGAGCAGTGACGTTCGAACAGTGTGCGCACACACAACCAGGGACAGGGGACTCCTGCATCCTCTATTCCTCTGCCTGTTTTTGGTCACATATGCAAGATGAGAGGGCACAGAATGCTGGGACAACCCGGGGGCACTCTTACTGGGCCCAGCTAAAGCTCACCTTTACACTTGGCCACAAAGCGAGTCTTCTCCAAGGGTCGGCCAAACCACACACAGATCTGAACCATTAATGGAAAGACTGGGCCAGCACTGAATTTACCTTCATACCTTAAAATGTTTAAAAAAAAAAAAATTTAAGCCCAAGTACTTGGGGCTTTGACTGTCATTATACAAGATTTCAGGATAAAGTAACCATCAATTATCCTACATATAGTCTGTCTTGTGTGCCATTCTGCAAGTAAGACATTTGTGTAAATGCGTGCATGTCTACTTCACCTGTGAGCGGGAGGCTTGTCTGCCCCTCAGAGCAGGGCTTCCTGAGGACAGAATTCTTCCGTCCTCCTCAGACCAGCAGTTCCTCCTAGTCAAAGACCATCCTCCCAACAACCCACCCGAAGCGGGGGGTCCTGTCCTGGTAGTGGTGGCTTCTGCTCAAAAGCCTCTCTCCGTGCAGGCCCTCCAGTGTCCCAGTCACCTCACTGTGGGCACTGCAGACTGTGCACTCGGATGGACATTTACTCTACAAGGAATGCAAGGCAGGGCATCTCTGCTCTGCCTTCTCAGGCTCATTAAAAACATGCTCAGAGCATTCAAAAGCTGCTAACTTTCTAGTATCGGAACATTTCAAACATATGAGCAGGTGGAATGTGGTAGCGTACCTTTTTTTCAGAAAGTGTCTTGCTGTGTAGTTCAGGCTGGCCTTAAAACTCCCAGCAATCTTCTTTCCCCAGCCACCCACGTTCTGGGATTACAGGCGGCTGCCACCTCTCCCAGCCCTAATGGGCTAGGATACTGAACCTCGATGCGACACCACAGCATCTGGCTCCCCCACAGGGGAACTGCCATTCTCTGTAACTATTTTCTTGAGATGAATTCTCATGATTAGGACCTTTAGGCAAGGGTGTAACTGCCACGTGGGTAAACAGTTTACAATCCCCCTGTAGCAGATAAGTATACCAGTTTCACAATTCCTTGGACAAAGACTCTTATAGGTATTCTGGGTTATAAAACATGTCAAAACAATGAGGCTCCTTTCTTCCTCACTCTCTGCAGCACTGGGGATTAAATTTAGGGCCTCTGTTGTGAGGGTCTTATTAAATTGATAAATTGCCCAGGCTGGGCTTGAATTTGTGATCTTCATGTCTGGTCCCCTCCAGCGCTGGGATTACCACCTCACCTGGCTCCGTTTTCTTTTAGGCAAGGTGTTGTTCAGACATAAGAAATGACACACGCACTGTTTAGGCAAGTGAAATGTCACTGAAATCATACATTTCTTCTAAGAATGTATCTGAAAACCTTTGATTTTACATACTGACATTTTGGGTTTTTACAGCATAGTACAATCAATTTTTTAATTACTATGTTCAAGGTAATGTGGAGGATGTAGAAGGACCTTAGAGAAGTAGCAGGCTAACAAAAATAATCCAGGTAAGCATGAGAGACAATCCAGGCTGAACTTGAGTATCTTCCCTGACTCCTCCAAAGGACTGGAAGGGAACTGTTCAGCTCTCCAGGGACGAGGGCCACACAGGGGCTAAGAGACCAGGGTTAGAGCAAGGAAACCTGGACCAGAAATCCAGTTCTCTCCTTCAGAGAGGTACCTCACATAAGATATTTAACTCCTTGCTGTCTCTATCACTTTTTTTTGAGACAGGGTCTTGTTTTTATAGTTCAGGTTGGCCCTGAACTCCCTATGTCACCCATCCAACCTGGAACTCACAGCAATCCTCCTGCCTCTGCCTCCCGAGTGCTGGGATTACACGTGTGAGCCACCACGCCTGGCACAGTGGTGTGCGGTTACCCGGGATCGAACTCGGGACCCCAGACCTTGCATTTGATACCAGAACCACTGAGCTAAATCCGTGGCCCTCTATCACTTTATTTATAAAACATGGAAAATAACAGAAACCACTACACAGGCTCAGTCTAAGGGTTAAATGAGATAAAGACAAATCTCTTACCATTGCCCAACAGAACTTCCTGTGAGGATAGAATGTTCTGGATCTTCAGTCTAAGACAGGTACCACAGGCAGCTATGGCATACTTGAAATGTGGCTGTGTGACCAAGACACTGGATTCTAAATTCTATTTAATTTTTATTTCTTTTTTAAATTTAAGTTTTATTTTTTTAGTTTTTAAAATAAGATCTCACTCCCTAGTTCAAGCTGGCTCTCAACTCACTATATAGCCCAGGCTGGCTTCGAACTCAGGGCAATCCTCCGCCTCTGCCTCCTGAGTGCTGGGATTACAGGCATGAGCCACCATGTCTGGCCTTGATTTTTATTTTTATGACTTTCTATCATGTAGTCCTGTGGCTAAGTGTGAACACAGCCTAGAGCAATGCCCAGTGTGCATGGTAATGGGCTTTACACACTCTCCGTCTGCTGCCCGCTGCAGAAGTGGCTGCATTCTCAGGGGCAGCTCTTGGGGCAGGCTGGACGCCATCAGCACACCCTCGTGCAGGTGGACTGGCATAGCAGAGTGTCTACTTGCTTCCCACAGCGTGATTGACTCCCTGCTTGCAGCCTCCAGGAAAGCTCTCGCTTTGGAGTCCAAAACAGGAACATGGGTCTCTCCATTGGACGTGGCAGGAAGATCACGTTGTCCCGTCAGCTAACGTGTCACCCTTGTGGAGAACTCTTTTCTTGTGGAGGTAGTGTAAACTGGTATATATTTATGGACATGAATACTCGATCAATGGTAAGTAATATGGTATGGACTACTGTAGAGTACTCTTGCAAAGTACATATTTTAGTTTTCTTGCTCTTTTCTTCTCTGCAAGTAGATAAATAATTGGGTTTATAAACATTTTTTTAGCCACTTTTCAGTGGTGGTACTTACCAGCCAGGGTACATTAAATATCGAGATCGTAGCATCTGAGGGCTTGAAAAGCTATTTTCTGAGAGAATCAGCTCAATGTCTTCATTCCTTTGAAAACATACATAAAAGACTTGAGGTAATTAGAACTGTCACTCTTAGAACTGCACATCTGCTTCCTCCTGCACTCCAGTGTATACACAGAAGTGCACATGTGGACACTTCTTCCTGATAAACCACAGGAAAATGATTTGTATGTACCATGTTACTGCATTCTTACATATGTCAGTGGGCATTGCCTAAAAACAAGGACATTCTCTGACCAAGAATCATGACAGCATCATGATCACACTCAAGAAACTTAATTTCTTGAGTGCAGTACTACCTCAGAATATCAGGCTACACCCAGACTCACTGTATGGGAAACTAATTTTAACAAGAGCCTCAAATATATCATAAAACTAAAGAGGGGCCAGAGATTTAGCTCAGTGGTTCCAGCATGTGCCGGGCAAGCGCAAGTTCAATTTAGAGTACCACATATCACTGTGCCAGGCATGGTGGCTCATGCCTGTAATCCCAGCATTTGGGAGGCAGAGGCAGGAGGATTGCTGTGAGTTCGAGGCCAGCCTGGGCTACATAGTGAGCTCAGGGCCGGCCTGAACTACAAAGCGAGACCCTGTCTCAACAACAACAACAACAAACTAAAAAAAAAGCCTAAAAAAATAAAACTAGTGAAGTACTGCTATTTGTCTATTTCCTAGTTTTCCCTTTTTGGGGGTGGGGGTCCACAATGCAATCAAGGTTAACACTGTCTCTTCTCATCTGGAACAGTTCCTCCATCTTTCTGTTTTTCAGGGCACTGACATGAGTATGTGTGTTGCCTCCTCCTGTGATCTGACTTATTTAACCGACTGCTTCCTGGTGGTAATGTTCCTACAGGGCACTCGGTATCAGTCTGTCCCATTATCAGTCTTTTTCTTGTTTTTGAGACAGGGTCTTGCTATGTTGTTCAGGTTACGTAGTTTGGCCTTGAACTTGCTATGTAGCTCAGTCTACAATCAGACTTGCAACAACCCTCCTGCCTCAGCCTCCTGAGTGCTGGGATCACAGGTGTGTGCCACCACGACAGAGTCTGTTATTCATCTTACTGAATGCAATCATTTGGTTAACACAGCGTCCTTTAGAGCTGGCCAATCGAAAGGGACCATTCCCTCCCGTGAGATCTAAGCACTGTGGTGACGTGACCAAGTGGAGGCCTGAGGAGCATCCCTTTTCTTCACCATGTTTTTACCCCCTGCATTGAGCACTGACAGAGGATCCTTTCCTACATCAGGCTGAAGGGCACAAAATGCCACCCCTCTCTTCCTGCCCTACGGTGCTAGACTGAGCCACGGCCTGGCACACACTAGGCAACTGCTCTGTCATAGAGCTATATATACTCTGGACCTAAACAGCGATTTGTAGTTTGATCATTACTTTGGCTTTTTCACAAGGAAGGGTTTTGCCCTTCCAGTTTGCCCGCCAGTTGGCACCACTGTTATAATCTATCATTACAACTATTCTTTATTATTCTCAAATTGGTTTGAATTTGACTGACTAGCTATGTAGGCTAGTTCTGGTATCCTTTTGGCCTATCTATAATCTTTGAGTACTCCCTGCATTACTGGCATAAAATGGACTAGGCTTGACTTGAACTTTTTCTTCCCCAGACATACAATCGGTCAGTTGTCCAAAGTTTTTTTCTTTTGAGAAGAAGGGTCTTGCTAAATTGCCCAGGCTAAGGCTTGAATTTGTAATTCCCCTGCCTCAGCCTCCCAGAGTGTTTTGAGTTCTAGGTGTGCAATGCCATGCTGGCCCTACTTCATATTTATAATCCCCTTTTTCTAATCAATTAGGTTGGAGTCAGTTTCAAAAGAGGACTACATTAAAAAGTTATCCAAACTGGTCAAATGTGGTAGCACATGACTGTAATCCTAGTACTTGGCAGGAGGACTGCTGCGAATTCAAGGCCAGCCTCGGATATAAAGTGAGTTAAAGGCCAGTGTGAACTACATAGTAAGACTATGTTCAGCACTGAGAGGCAGAAGCCCCAAGTCTGAGATCAGCGTGGGCCAGCCTGAACCTCAAAGCAAGACCCTGCCTCAAAAACAACACAAAATGATTATGTCTCAAAAAGTTATTTAAATTACTTCTTTATACTGTGCATAAAATTACTACTTTGATATACACAGACTTTTAAAAATATTATGTGATGCAGACTTATTTTTGAGGGATTATATTTAATTCACTTCTTCCTCTCTTGTTGATTTAATTTTTCCCCCCAGTACTGGGGATTGACAGACAATTGCTCTACCCTTGGGCTATATACCCAGCCCTTTAATTTTTGAATATAGTCAGGTGTGAAGGCACAGGGCCATCATCCCAGCACCTGGGAGGCTGAGGCAGGAGGAACACTACTAGTTCTAATCTGACCTAGGCTACACAGGGAATTTAAGGCCATCCTGAACCACAGTGAGAATTGTCTCAAAAAAAAAATATTTTTGAATATCTAAAATATTTACACGGTTAAAAGTCAAAACTATGTAAAATGCCATATAATGTTTCATATCCTATCTTTTTTAAATTCCAAGAACTGGGATTACAGGATTGCACTACCATCCCTATTTCCAAAATTCTTTTGTTTTGTTTCTGTTTGAGACAGAGTCTTGCCGGGCAGTTCAGGCTGTTCTTGAACTTGTTATGTAGTTCTGGCTGGCCTCAGCCTACTGAGTGCTGGCATCCATCACCATCACTGGCCATTGGTCACATTCTAACACAATGAACAATGAGTCCATCAGGACTTCTGTTCCTCAAGGTATGAGGGTGTGACTGTGTCAAAATGAATTATTGCCAAATAGTATAGAATACTGACACATAGGGTGTCCTTGGTGACTTCCTCAGAACCTGACTCCATAAATGCTCAGATCTGAGATACAGCAGAAACCCTGTGGGCCACAGCAGAACACAGGCAGGCCTGCAGGGCACCATCTGGAGAAGCATACCTGGTAACGATCCCATTTTCTGCCAGGATGAAGGCTGCGGTCGGGTTGGCGGCCCTGAAAAGGCTCTGCAGCTGAGTGAGGAGAGGGTGCCTCTGCTCCGTGGTGAGACTCGTGAACACGACGTTATTCACCAGGCCTGTGGAATGAAACCGAGAACAGTTCGGCCTGAGGCCTGAGCGGGGCTTCTGGCTCTTGATCATCCCTTCCATACCTGCACAGCTCCACCGACAGACCTGGGTGCCATTCTCTCCCTCTTCTAGGAAATGCTACATCTTACGGTGAATAGTTTCTACCCTGCAGTTGCTTCACTTCCTATCCTTTTATTTTTGGTGACACTGGGGTTGAATTCAGGGCTCCCATATGTACCTTCTGTTCTGCTGAGCTACAAAATCTCTTAAGTGGCCCTGAATTTGTGATGTTCCAGCATCATCTTCTATACCTGACTTTTTGGAAGAATCAGGAAATCAAAGGTTATTTTCTCCCATTATTCCAAAAGACTTAAATACTTTGTCTAAGTTAATTTCTACTTTTACATGCTTAATAATCATAGTACATACACAATTTTGGTGTAAGTTCATTTAAATTTTTGTTGTAATTTTTGTTTTCTTTTATTTGAGACAAGAGCCTCACTTTGTAGTTTAGACTGTCCCTGAATTTACTAAGTAGCAGAGGCCAGCCTCAAATTCACAGCAATCCTCCTCGCTCTGCCTCTCAAGTGCTGGGATCATAGGCGTGAGCCACCTTGCCTGGCAATTTTTATTTTCTTGTTGTGAAATTTTAAGTACATATAAAAAAAGAAAAATAGAATCAACTCTTATTGCCTGGCTTCAAGAATTATCAACAAGTGACTAATCTTATTATCTGACTGACTGACAGATCAGTTATGTATCTAGAGTGTTGGCCTGAATTTGTGATCTCTATGTGGCAGGTGTGGCACCACTGAGCTACATCCTCAGCCTGAATCTGACCTTTGGTCTCAGCCTCCCCAAATGTTGGGACTATCAGCGTGCACCACTATGACTGGTTGGCTAACTGGCTAATGGTACTTCATCTGTACCACTCTCTAACTCCTCCTGCCTTCTCTACTGGATGATTGTGATGTCAACCCTAGACATGCAACTACTTCATCCATATTGTGGTTTGTATCTCCATAGGATAAGGACTCTACAAATTCCTTAATATAAAAAGAATCTACTCAATCTTTATATTTCTTTCTCTTTTTTTTTTGGTGACAGGGTCTCACTTTGTAGTTCAGGCTGGCCCCAAACTCCCTATGTAGACCAGGAGAGCCTTAAACTCAGCAATCCTCCTGTCTTTGCCTCCCAAGTGCTGGGATTACAGGTATGAATCACCACGCCTGGCATTATGGTACATGGTTAATGGGATCCAACTCAGGACCTACTGCTTGCAAGAACCACTGAGCTAAATCCCTGGCTCCCGACCTTTGCATTTCTGTTTCATGAATTTACTTATTTGAAATAGGGTCTCACAATGTAGTTCATGCTGGTCTTGAATGCACAGTGATCTTCCTGCCTCAGCTTCCTGAGTGCTAGGATTACAGGCATGCACCACTATGTCCAGCTTGTTTCTCAAGAGTTAATTTTTTTTTTTTTTTGAGACAGATGTGCTATGCAGTTCAGGCTGATCTTGAACTCACTATAGAGCCCAGACTGGGCTCAGACTCAAGGGGATCCTCCTGCCTCCAGCCTCCTGCTGAGATGACAGGTGTGAGCTACCATGCCTGGCTAAGCTCATAGTTTAGATGAGCAACGATAAATTATGTTTGAAAGCAACTTTCAGGACCACTGGCTCCCTGCTTTTGGTTTGTGGCAGACATTATTGATACTTCCTTCCTCTTATCAGTAACACTTTTTAAAAGGATTTCAAGCTTTAAAGATAGACTATAACCTTGTAAAGCATCTGTTATGCATTCCATTCAAGACTGGAAACAAAGACTAGACCTGCTCATACATACTGACAGCAACGTGTGACAATGAGGAAAAAGCCCACGTGCTATCTTGCAATATGACCGAGACCCAGGACCCAGGACCCAGGACCCAGGCCAGGACCCAGAGCTCGTTGCTGCAGGGCCAAGAACAGAACCCGCTTCCTTACTAATTGGCAGAGGTCTGTCCTGTGGTTCTGAGACCGGAGTACACTCTCCTCAGTAATCTGTAAATGGTCCCTTCGGCCCTCTGGCTCTGGACAGCACTTGAGAGACCGGAATGGTTCAAAGGTGAGGTTTCCTGTAGTCCTCTCCTGGCAACATGGCACACTGTGCCCAGCTGCCCACACCTAGGACCTCTCCTCCTAAACTGACCCTGGCCTGCGGAAGCCTGATGGGAACTGAAAGCCCCGACCCATCCTTCCTGGATTCCTGCTACCGTCTGCCTAGGTCAGACCACACTCTCTTTGCTGTGCTTACTGCTTAGCTGCTACTTCCAAATTTCCTTTCCTGTAATTCTTTCTTCTTCTTTTTTAGCCAGGGTCCCACTATGTGGCCAGGCAGGCCCTGAACTCATGACTCTCTCACCTCAGCCTCAGGGGAGATATTGGACCACAGATGTGTACCACAATGTTTGGCCCAGTTAATTTTTTTCACTGTCCTCAAAATGATCTTTCAAAGATGTAAATCTGAGCATGCCACTTTCCTACTTAAATTATCTCAGCAGGTTCTGCATGCTGATGGTTGTGCTCACTTTGCCGCACATTTACCAAGCACTGATGCTTAGTCTCCTGACTGCGGGCGTTCAGCGCTTCCTCAGCGCCCTGCAGCATGCTCTGGCCACTCTCCGGTCTTCATCCCTGGCCAAGAATAATTTTTTCCTTCTTTCTATTGGGTAATCGTTTTTAGGACAGACAACTTATAGATGGCACCTCTTTCTGAAGCTTTCCTTATTCTCAAGCTTGGCTTAGATCAGGGTCTTGGGATTTGTTGATCAGTCAATGAACTAAGTATAATAACTGACATGGCACCTGAGCCAGTGATCAAAACTGGAGCAATCACATGTCACAAGTTTCCATTTATTAGTCTGAGCAAAGAGTCACCTGAGATAGCTAAATCTCGGAAACAGCCCACATGTCCACCAATAGGTGTCTGGATAAAGATGTGGTTTTTTAATAACACAGAATATTATTTGGCCATAAAGAATGATAACTTTGAGTTATTTATACTCAAATGGATGTACCTTGAGGACATACTCATATATTAAATAAATAGGTCACAGATGTGCAAAAATTGTATTTTTTCCCTGGTATGAGAAACTGAAGGATAAGTGAAGAGGGAAAAGAAAACATTTAATGTTAAAAAAGGGAAACAAAGTTTATGCATATAAGGGCCAGGGGTTGTAGGGTGGACAGGGGAATGGGAAAAAATGAGAAGTCATGTCATGTACTGGTACAAATTCTCAGTGTCAACTGTGAGCATGATATGTATATAAAATGTACCAATAAAATCAATTAAATTAAAAAAGAAGTCATCTGGACAGGTTTTTAAGACTTAATGGAGGGCCAGGTATTTAACTCAGTGACACCCACCTGCTTCACAAGCACAAGTCTTGAGTTTAATCTATGGTACTGCCAAAAAAAAAAAAAAAAAGACTTGATGGTACTGGGTGTGTGGTGCCGCATGTCTGTAATCCCAGCTGGGGTTGTGGCAGTAGAACTGACCTGAGAGTGAGGCCAGCTTGGACAACGTAGTAAATTCAAGAACAGCATAGTGAGACCCTGTCTCAAAAGAAATGAAGAATAAAATAAAACAGAAGAAACAGGTTGGGGATGTAGCTCTGCAGTGCAATGCCTGCCAGGTACGTACAAGGCCCTGAGTTCAATTCCCGATACAAACAAGGAAAAAAGAAAGAAATAAAAAAAACAAGGGGCAAGGTGTTTGTCATTTGAATTCTCTGGCTACTCAATCAACTAGAGGGTATAGATTTTGAATGTGGGAGAAGCAGTCAAGAAAATGTGATCCTGGGGCTGGGGATTTAGCTAAATGGTTCTGGCATCTGCCTGGCAAGCACAAATTTGATCCCTGGTGCCACATATCATAAGGTCAGACATGGTGGCTCCTGCCTTTAATCTTAGCACTTGGGAGGCAAAGGCAGGAGGACTGCTGTGAGTTCAAGGCTAGCCTGGGCTACACAGTGAATGTAGCACCAGCTTGAACTACAAAATAAGACCCTGTTTGCAAAAGAAAAAGAAAATAGGGGCCAGGGATTTAGCTCAGTGGTTTCAGCGCCTGTCTTGCAAGCACAAGGACTCGGGTTCGATCCCCAGTAACCAGATACCATACTGGGTGTGGAGACTCATGCCCAGCAGCAACCAGTACCACATACCACAGTGCCGGGCGTGGTGGCTCACGCCTGTAATCCCAGCACTCGGGAGGCAGAGGCAGGAGGATTGCTGTGATGTGAGTTGGAGGCTGAGCTCAGAATCAGCCTGAACTACAAAGCGAGACCCTGTCTCAAAAAAACACCTAAAGAAAAAAAAAAAAAACACAAAACAAAAACAGGTAGGGGAGGAAGGGAGGGAGGGAGAGAGGGTGGGTCAGCCGCTGTGGAGAAATCTGAGGAACAACACAGCCAGTCTGAAGAGCTTGGCTCCAGAATCCTATGACTTGGTGTAGTCACAAGAAGTCACCGGAGTCTCTGGAAACCAAGCAGGGCAAGGTCAGGAGGCCATGCCAAGATTAGGCACCACCGGTAAGCAGACAGGGCTCTGGAGCACTCAGCTCATGCTGGGATGGAGACAAGGACGTTGGAAGGGCCAGGAGACTCCCAGTGGTGGAAAACAACACTAGCGTTTTGGCTCCTGCAGTGAGGAGCCAGGAAAGGCTGAGTGAAGAACTATAAAGGCTTGGGAGCGATGTCTTCTCCCTCTTTTTGTTTGTTTTTATGAGACAGGGTCTTGCTGTGCCGTCCAGGCTGACCTTGAACTTATGGTAATCCTCCTGCCTCAGCCTCCCAAATGCTAGGATTACAATTGTGTGCCCTCCATGAATGGCAACTCTGCTATCTTCTTTGGCAAAAGAAATGGGCAAGCTAGACCAGTACAAGGATGCTCAGTTGAGTAGGGCAGCAGGGTCATAGACACAGCCTAGCATGCCACAGAAAAAGGCTGAGCTCTAGGTCTCTGATGGACATATCCTATCCCAAGTCGTGCTTACATGTGTGTATCATACGGACAAATGGTGTAGGGCTGGCATTCTGGGTCAGTCACTGGGTTCTGCTTTACAGAGAAATAAGAAAGAGGATCATCCCTAGCATTCCTTAGGCCAGCTATGTAAACTCCTGCCTGCCAAGAGGAAATGCCATCTGTGAGGCAGGTAGAGCAGAGATCTGGCGCACAGGGCCACAGTGCACACTTGCATCCCGTCTGGGCCACGGCATCCTTCTGTTCGGTGTGAGGAGCGGATGCCGAGAGTGGCCCCCCCCACTCTCTAGGCTCTGCATGAGCAGGCAGTGTGGCCTGGCCTGTCCCTGAGCAGAGAAACACTCTCAGGGGTGGTCTGTTCAGGACCGGGCTAAAGACTTCCAGCAAGCCCAGAGAAAAGGAAGGTCTTGAGGGGCTGGGAATTTAGCTCAGTGGTTCCAGCGCCTGTCTTGCAAGAACAAAGACCCGGTTCGATCCCTGGTAACCACATAACAATACTGGGTGTGGAGACTCACGCCCAGCAGCAACCAGTACCACATACCACAGTGCCAGGCATGGTGGCTCACAGCTGTAATCTCAGCACTCGGCAGAGGCAGGAGGATTGCTGTGATGTGAGTTTGAGGCTGAGCTCAGGGTCAGCCTGAACTACAAAACGAGACCCTGTCTCAAAAAACCTTAAAAAAAAAAGGAAGGTCTTGAGGCCCTGGCTGGCCTCAAACTGGCCATTCTCCTGCCCCAACCTCCAGAGTACCTGGGTCACAGGAAAGCACCACCACACTTGGCTTCTGTGAGCTTATAAAAGCAGTTCATGGTATTATAATATTCCCACGTTGCTTTTAGGCCAGCATTTTAATGAGTGCTGCATGTTGCTTAAGCACTGAAATTGCTTAGGAGTCCTTGGATTTTTATAAAACACATATACATCAACTTTGGTTACAACACAGTCCTTTTCTCATTGTAAAATAATCCTTTGTTGTTAAAAGCAATGAATCAGGGAACCTGACTTATGACCAGGAGCAAAGGGAAGCAATATGCTCCCTTGGGTCATGAAGCATTCGTCCACAGATGTATGGTAGGTCTCACCTCCAAGTGAGCCACCAAGTCTCATCTTCTCTAAGTGAGGAAAAAGAAGCACTGGCCTTTTATTTCTCTTCCTCCCAGACCGACAATGCTCAATTTCAGGCTAGACCATAGAATTCCGTGATCCCAGACACAAAAGACATTTATCAAAGCATTGCTACTCAACAAGTCTCTGGGGTTCAGAAAGAGCACAGAACCTGCCCATATCTCTCACTTTATACTAGCCCAGAATTTGACATGCGTTGCTTTTGAACAATGAGTGGGAAGGCACTCTTTTTTTTTTTTTAGTTTTTTTGAGACAGGGTCTTACTTTTGTGGTTCAGGCTGGCCCTGAGCTCAGCCTCAAACTCACATCACAGCAATCCTCCTGCCTTTGCCTCCCGAGTGCTGGGATTACAGGTGTGAGCCACCACGCCCGGCACTGTGGTATGTGGTACTGGTTGCTGCTGGGCATGAGTCTCCACACCCAGTATTGTATGTGGTTACCGGGGAATTGAACCCGGGCCCTTACGCTTGCAAGACAGGCGCCGGAACCACTAAGCTAACTCCCCGGCGGGGAAGGCACTCTTAATGAAGTATGCTTCCCAAGTGCCAGAGCTGTTTATCTTACCCTGAGCACGTGATGGCGAACTTTTTAGACCTTTCAGTGGTAACAGCTGGCTGTAGCTCATGTGCCACATGGTTGTCACCACTAGCCTATGGGGATTTTCACTGCAAGGGGTTTCTTTCTTGGAATATAGCCCAAGCCTGTGCCAGGTTTATGGACAATGAATACAGAAGATTTTCCCAAGTGTTCTCTGTTAGGGAAGCCGGACCATCATACAAAAACGTACAGAGGGAGAAAGTGCCAATGAGAAGGTGGCACCAATGTTTACAAGAATGAAAGAAGGGCCGGGGATTTAGGTCAGTGGTTCCGCCTTGTAAGAGCAAGGGCCCGATTCAATCCCCTGGCAAACCACATACAATATGGGCGTGGAGACTCACGCCCAGCAGCAATCAGTACGACATACCACAGTGCTGGGCATGGTGGCTCAGGCCTATAATCCCAGCACTCAGGAGGCAGAGGCAGGAGGATTGCTGTGATGTGAGTTTGAGGCTGAGCTCAGGCCAGCCTGAACTACAAAGTGAGACCCCGTCTCAAAAAAAAAAAAAAGAGGGAGATGGCCAGAGATTTAGCTTAGTGGTGCTGTGTCTGCCTGGGAAGTGGAAAGTCATGAGTTCAATTCCTGGTTTTGGGGGGAGGATGAGGGAGGACACATCAGCAAGTTTTGGCACAACTACTGGTCAGTACCATTAACCAGGCACACACTTTCTCACTTCCCTGGAAGGTATCAGTTGAATCAACCTTCACTCCCAGTCTAGGCTCTGTACTGCTGGAACTCTCTCTACCCAATCTAGCACACTTTGTAGACAAAAGGCTGAGAAGCAATTCTACCTAGCCTAGTGGCTCCTTCTTCCATCACACAGGTTTCTTTTCAGCAAACTGGGCAGAGTCAATAATTCAGAAATCATAACTGCCTTTTTTGGTTTAGGTTGTTTTGAGATAGGGTATTGCTATGTATTCAGGCTGGCCTTGTATTCCTAGAGATTTTCCTGCCTCTGACTTCTGAGAACTGGAATTACAGTTGTGTGCCATCACGCCTAACAAAATAATATTTCTTGAAAGATCTTCCTCTAGCTATCATCCTTTTTTGACACTCCCAAATACTCCAATACACCATTCACACTTGCTGGCCCCAGCACCTCACTGGCTGGCTGTTATGTCTACATGGACTTGGCTTCGGCCATCACCTCTGCACTAAAATACTCTTGCTGAGGTCACTAGTGTCCTTCACATTTGCCAGGCCAATGGGCTTTCTTCTCTCCTCTCCTTGAGGTCTCTGCAACATTAAACCTCACTGATCTTTCTGTTTTCTCAATGTCCGAAGCATCTTTTTTTCCTTCTCCTTTTAGTGTCCTGGAATTCCCATTCCTCTCCATATCCTTGGCTTTCTAATCTTTTCAACTTCACATGTGGAAACTGGTTAATTATAGTTTCTGCCCTTGGCTTTGACCGTGATTTCCAAATATGTAACTTAAGGTCAGACAGCCCTCCTTGGTTTATCCAACACCCAATTTCTCTTGTGCTTTCTACTTCAAGGACAAGGCCTGCCCATCTTCTCAGTCTTCAAAGCTGGGAACCTAGGAGTCATCTTAGATACCTCTTTTTCCAACTCGTGCCCCACATAGAGTCTGCCAGCAGATCCTGCTGACCCAACCTTCACAAAATCTCCTTATGCTGTCTCCTTCAAATTGTCATCTCTTCCTGGCTGATGCTGTGGACAGACCCAGTCAACCTCCATTCCATCCTGCTTCTGGGGTACAGTTTCTGGAAATTAAAAAGGGTCTCTACAAGCTACTACCTGGGATAGCTGTCCAATATACCTATTTCTTTCCCTGGGGAACAGCCTCCAGCCCTGGTCAGCACCCCGCTAAGCTGGTTCTCAAGACAGCAGCATACTGTTGTCCCTGCTCCCTGCAGACTATCAATGGGATCAACAGGACACAATTGGGCTTGGGACAACAAGTTGTTTTCTTCCATCAGATTTCTACTTGCTGGGCTGCCTCAGGAAGCCCAGCTTCCTGGCCTGGCTCCTGACAACAATGAGCATTTCATCACCACTGCAGGGAACTTACAATTTATTCTGGATCTCCTGGCATCACAGATTATCTGACTAGCAAGTGCTGCTTCAAGGGCAGCTAGGTAGTAGAGTAATGGAAGGCTGAATACAACCTGCAGGATAGGAGGATTTTTCTAATGTTTTCAAAGAGATGTGGAAAATTCCAGTGTGAATGGGGAGATGAGCATTAGGAAACAGGTCCTCGAGGGCCAGCCCTGGACTCCTGGCACAGGAGATATCTATCAGAAGTCTGCTGCTGGAGCGGGCAGGAGGACCTTCAAGGCCAGAGCAGACTTGAGCTTAGGACAGGTACTGCTGCGACAGCATATGGCCACTAAAAGAAAAAAAAAATCTGTCTACCAAACGTGATAAAGAGGATGTCAAAGTCTCCCTTGGACTAATTTTGTTAGCTTTATATTTGGATTAGTAGCAGCATGGAGGGAGGATTAAGGCATTTGAGAGAATGTGAAAGGCATGTAAACAGGAAGGGAAGGGAAGCACAGGACATACCTTGCGAATTCTGGTCAAGACATTTCGGGAAGAGAAATCTAGGGGGAAAAGATAGAAATACGTTAAAGCCATTCATCTCAGAACTGGAAAAATTGATTTAGTTTGAACCCTGGTCTCAATCCATTATGATACTCAGCTAGTAACTTTATTTTGATCATAGTTCCCCTAACTGGTATTTTAGTCCATGTGCACCATGAGCCAAGCAACACAGCATTAGTAAATCACTGTAGTACTTTCTGGAAGGAATTCAGAAGTAATTTCTCATGGACATCTAAAATATGAGCAAATCACTGACTTTGATTAACTGACTGGTTTTGGTTTTTCTGAGATGAGGTCTCACAATGTAGTTCAGGTTGGCCTTGAACTCACTGTAATCCTCCTGTCTCAGCCTCCACCTGGCTACTAATTTTGATTTACTGAATTAACATTTTGACCTCTCAATCTAAAATATGATGAAATATATGTACTCATACTTATTAGTTACCCCTGATTCTATTATTTATATTTTTATATTCCATAAGCCATATCTGCATAACTTTAGCTATATTTCTATAATTAAATTATATAATTACCTAAAGTCTTTTTTACATTTTATTTACTTAAAATAAATTGCCAGGTGTGGTAGCACATTTCTGTAATCCCAGCATTTGGGAAGCCGAGGCAGGAGGATTTTCATAAATTTAAGGCCAGCCTGTAGCCTGAACTATATAGTTAGACCCTGTCTCAAAACAAACTAACCAACAAACAAAAAAACCAACCAAACAAACATTAAAAAACCCCCAAATCTTTAGTCAGGCATGGTAGCACACATATGTAATCTCAGTACTTGGGAGGTGGAGGCAGATGGACGTTGTGAAGTTTGAGGCTACCCTAAACTATATAATGAGACCCTGTAGACAAAAAAAGGGGCAATAATAACAACAGAAATTAAGGACACAACTGACATGTTGCTGTAGCCATGTATACAAAAGATATTTCTATCTGCCCCCTCTCTTCCCTCTGTACCCTGTCATTCTAGGGATTCAATTAATGGCCTTGAATAGATGCTAACTAGTCCTTTAGTACTGGCCTAGATTCCTAGCCTCAACGGATACTTCATGAGCACTTTAGTACAATTTATCACTAAAGAAATAGTTCCTGCTGGGTGTCGTGGCTCACGCATGTAATCCCAGTACTCAGGAGGCAGAGGCAGGAGGATTACCATGAGCTCAAGACTAGCCTGGGCTACATCGTGAGTTCAGGACCAGTTTGAACTACAAAGTGAAACCCTGTCTCAAAAAAAAAAGTTTTTTTACTGGGCACAGTGGCACATGCCTATTAATTCCAGCACTCTGGGAAACTGAGGCAGGAGGATGGCAAATTTGAGCCCAGACTTAGCAAGATTCTGTTTTGAAAAGAAAGAAAGGAAGGAAGGAAGGAAGGAAGGAAGGAAGGAAGGAAGATAAAGAAAGAAAAAAGAAAAGAAAAGAAAAGAAAAGAAAAGAAAAGAAAAGAAAAGAAAAGGGAGGAAGGAAGAGCTGGAAATGTTGTTCAATGAGAAGACCCTGGGTTTAATCTCTGGTACCATGCGCACACACAAAAGAAAGGTTCCTGCCTTCACAAAAGCTGAGTTTATATTCTGTAGTTACTGTCTTTTTCTTTCTTTGTGTCTTTTTTTTTTTTTTCTCCTCAGTACTGGGGATTGAATGCTGGCCCTTGTGCTTGCAAGATAGGCACAGTGCCACTGAGTAAATCTATGGCCCAGGCTCTGTGTCTGTGAGGACCTAGAACTAATCAAAGAATATGGAGTGCTTTAGTTCACGCAATGTAGACAAATGCATTGCTACAGTCAAACATGCATAAAGATGTGCCTCCTGGTGGGCAGCGAGCAAGTTTCTGTGAGTGTAAACACAGCACATCCTGTGGACCAGAGGTGGTTAGAAGTACCTACCTGTGTTCCATGTAGCAGCTTAGAGGATCCACGCACACCGTTATGGCGCCGATGGTGAAGGAAGACTTGACATTTGCATCTGGGTGGGTCTGCAGGGCCTGAACAACATCAATAACATCTGTGTAGCTGGGGAGAAGAGAGAATGACAAGTTCAATAGCTGGGGCTGCAGAGTTGGGCAAGAGGGAGCACCGAGGGGTCAGGTGAGCAGGGCAGAAGGCAGATCAAAGTGAAGAAAGGCCTGCAATTGGGTGGGCGGGTTGGTTTTCTTCTCTTGTCTCTGTCTGTTCCTGTCTCTCTTTAAGACAGGGTCCTGCTTTATACTTCAGGGGGCCTTAAACTTGCAGGGATCTTCCTATATCGGCCTCCTGAGTGCTGGGACTACAGATGTGCACCACCATGCTTGGCCCATGTTACTGAGTGTTTTAGTGTGATTTCAAGGCCCTGGGATCCAGACAGTACATCTGCTTTTCCAAGGTCTTTTAGTTCTCAGAACTGTGCACAAGTGAATAGAAAAGGCAGCCACTCTAGAAGTAGAAGGAAGCTCTGAGAATAGGACTCAGAGTTCCTGAGTTTTAATCATCAAGGCAGGAGGTCCTACTGGTATCTATTTTTCTTCATAACTGTTTTCTCCTTCTTACCTCCCAGCAACACCAGAACTGTGCAAGTCAGCAGACATACGTCAGACACCAACTCACTTTACTATCTTCCTTTTTTTGGCGATACCAGGGATTGAACCCGTGCCCTTGTGCTCCCAAGTTAGGAGCAGTACCACCCAGGTTAAATTCCTGGCCCCACATTCCTATCTTCTGCACAATTCCAGACTTAAACAGCCAACTTGATATCTTCACTCAGAATCTAGTATGTTCACAGTCAAATGTCCACAAGCCTACTTGTTTTTCTTAACAGGGGAGACAAAAGTTTTTCAGATGATATACCAAAAGTTTTGTTTGGAGACTTCATTAATTCCATTTACTTTTCTATCTTCAACTACAACTATATACAACTACAAAATCCTCTGCTCACACTCTCTTACTACCACTGGGTCCAAACTGCTACTATTTCTTGCCTAGAGCACTAAAATAGCATCCCAATGGGTGCTCCAACTTCTTCTGTCTTTGCCTCTCTCTAATCTGTTCCCGAGGTAGAAGCCACAGGGAGAGACTAAACTCTCAGTTAGAACACACTGCTCTGTTCAAACCCCCAGTGGCTTCCTCTCCCTGTGAAAGCCAGGGAGCCCTCGGGATATGACCCCCCACATGGCAGGGAAGAATTTCATCAACCATCCTGTTCTTTCCTTCAACCCAACCACTCTGGCCCCCTGGCTCCTCACTGAACATGCCAGGCATACTTCTACCTTTGCTTTTTGTTTTTTCTGGGTGAGATAGTCTCTTTATGTAGTTCGGCCTACCTTGAACTTACTAGGCAGGCCAGGCTGACTCAGCCTCTTGAGGACTGGGATTTCAGGTGTGCTCCACACGCTTGGCAACTTCTACCTCTGTACTCTCTGTCTGGAATCTTTTCTTTTCTTTCTCTCTTTTTTTGTACTGGGGACTGAAATTGTGACCTTGTACTTGCAAGGCAGGTGTCAGAACTACTGAGCTACATCTCTGGCCTGTTCTTTTCTTCTGATAACTGTATGGTTTTCTATCTCTCTTCTAGTCTCTACTCTAGTGGTATATTTTTGGTCACCGTTTTATGGTGCTTAGCATCAAACTCGGGCCTGTGCATGCTAGGAAGTGCTGTACTACTGAGCTACATCAAGTGGCATCTCATGGGAGAGGCATCCTCTGACCTCAAATACCCCATGTGATCTGACAGCCCTCCTTTCCCTACCTCCTCCCCATAATTTCAATCTAAAGCATCTATTATCAGCTACATATGCTATCTTTATTTTTTTTTCTTTTATCCTGTGTGCCTCTTCTATCTGCTGTCTTTTCTCATTTATTTATTGACTGTCTCCACAACATGAATGTGGGGTAGATGCTGAGTGCTGTGTCTCTGGTGCCTCCAGGAGGGCAGATGTTCAATCCTTGGCTACTCTAAGCAGAGACATAACTGCTTCACCTTGTAGAATAGAACAGTGTTCTGACCCATTCACCCTGTGACCACAAGACCTAGTTCTCTGAGGGCAAGTCAAACTACACAGGCGGCCTTGCAGATGGAATGGACCTGGGTCTGTGCCAGACCCTGGGAGAGCAGCAGGGATAGCTCTGACAGTCCTGTCTTCTTGAGCCATTTCTCAAGTCCTTACAAACAAATCATCTGTAGTTTTAAAAAATTTTATTTATTTACTGTAGAAGCTCTTGGCTTTACCCCAGACTACAATAGCCCCTACCCTCTTCCCAGGTCTGGCCTCAGTCCTCCTAACTAGTGGAGCTAGATAACAGGCAGTGCTCCCTGCTGAGGCCTGGTGCACAGAACCTTTGAAGGGAGGGCTCTGCTCCCTGGCTTCTCTCCCTTCCTGCCCTGCGTGTGGCCAAATGCACCTCTTTCCATACCACTGCCTGGGTGAGGCTGGAGGGCTCAGTGAGCTGCAGGTGCTGCCAAGCCTCAGAGAAACCTGATAAGGGGACCAATGCTTACATGCTACTGCCAAGCTCTTTGTGGGCATTGTTAATGGATTTAACTCCCATCACTGAATGTCCCAGTCTTGATGCTTAGCATTATTTTTTTCACTCTCTTAAAAATAAGTCATTGGAGGCCTTTTCTTTTCCAAGTTCAATGTAAGAAGAAGAGACTCATTAACTGCAAGGATTTGTCATTTTAAATTTTTAAATTTTTTAAATTTAAATTTTTTTTTTTTGAGACAGGGTCTTGCTTTGTAGTTCAGGCTGGCCCTGAGCTCAGCCTTCAACTCACATTACAGCAATTCCCCTGCCTCTGTCTCTCGAGTTCTGGGATTACAGGTGTGAGCCACCATGGCTGGCACTGTGGTGTGTGGTACTGATTGCTGCTGGGCATGAGTCTCCACACCCCCAGTATTGTATATGGTTACCGGAGGATCGAACCCGGGCCCTTGCACTTTTAAGACAGGCTCTGGAACCAATGAGCTAAATCCCCGGTCCTCCAGTCATTTTAATACAACAGGATTTCCCTTAGAGAATGTGGCTAG
The DNA here is from genome assembly GCA_004026965.1 of Petromus typicus. Lineage (NCBI taxonomy): Eukaryota > Metazoa > Chordata > Mammalia > Rodentia > Petromuridae > Petromus > Petromus typicus. The sequence goes on from PVIR01008510.1 coordinate 46,273, forward strand.
GAATTCCCAGGTTTCAGAGCATTCAATTACACTCCACTGCTTTCAATGACATAGGCTAGAGAGAAAAACTGGTCCAAAGTTCCTTTATGAGGTCTGTATATTTGGGTGCTACTCCAAAACAGCATTCAGTTGGCATTCTGACTTGAGGCATCTAGGAAATTACTAGGGTCATTCATGTCCTTGTGGTGTGACTGGGCAAAGGCTGAGTCTACATTGCAAGAGCAAGTTGCGCAAACACTGCCACTGCAGTCTAGAAGCATCTGGGACTGCTGACACTTGTAGATTTGTAAAGTCAGACACAAGGAGTCTATGATGTTTTCTCAAATGGTGAAGGACAGAAATGACCTCAGGGGCACATTGTGAAGCTGCCAAATCCCCCTGTAGATCCACACTGCCAGTGACTCTCTAATACGGCAGGGCAGGGACAAAAGTGCTAGGGCCAACTGACCATTCCCTTGACCAATGGAAGCAATGGGAAAACAGAAAAATCATGTGGTTTCAAGCCCAGACTCTTCCTTTGTGGCTTCCATGATATGGGCCCAAAAGCAAGACAAGAGGGATGACAGAAGGGACTCTGGGGATGAGTGTGAGAATAGGTCTACCAGTGTAGGATAACCCTGAGGGTTCAGGGTCCCACATGCCACCCTTCCCCACGAACCTTGCTCCCTCCAAATTACATTATCACAGCCAGGAGCCAAAAAGAGCTTTGAATCTAGGCCCATTCTTTACTGGAAATAATTAGCTTATTGCAAACACTAATTATTATGAGCACACGAAATGCAACACAATACAAAGGCACTTTGTGAGAACTACCAAAAACTTCTTTATTACAAACCGTATATACCCTAGTGAAAAGCACAGCTCACGTTTTCTGGCCTAGCGTGTTCCCCTCTGGGCCCAGGTACTAGGACCTTAGAAGGGCTTCTCCCTGGAAGGCCTAAGAACTGGTCAAGGGAAGCTGTTTTCCTTCAGGACCCTCCAGAGGAGAGGGACATGCTTTGTCAAACCTGCACTCCCATAATGCATGCCTGCCCGTGACGCAGGGACTTTAGGAGCTACATAGCTTGCAATCATGGTTCTGTACCAGTCACAAAATTATAGCTTCCCCCAACTGAGCTGGCTTGCTCCTTACTGGAGGCCCCAGGAAGACCATGGGCCAGCTGTCCAAGGAATGGGGGGTGGGGTGGACTGGAGACAGCAGAAGGAGGGGGCCACCTGTGCAATTCTACAGGAGGAGTGAAAAAATGAGGCTCCTTTCCTTCTAGATGGTGAATGCAGAGATTCAGGGATCCCTGTTCTAAGAATTATCAGAGAATCTTACCCATATTTCCTAACTACCTGCTTCTTGGGGTTATTATGATGTTTAAGTCAAGCTTCAAACTTGTGTGTAGCTACACAGGTCACTCTAGGCCACAGTACATCAACAGCGTCTTGGCAGGCTCAAGGCCGGTGTGCACAGCACAGACATTGCTTATGCACATATGGAGCTTGTTTTGTGCCCCAGGTTTGCCAAACGTGAACAGCAAGCTCACCACCACAGATAGCTTGTTCTCAGAAGAATTTCAAGGCTTACCCTTGTAACACCACCAACAGTCTGGTCTTCTTGTGGATGTAGGCTGACTGTCGGGCAGAACGATTCTGTTGGGCCTCCAGGGCATTGGAAAGGTATTTCTGAAAGTGTGCAGCATGAAAACATTCAGAGCTATCCATGATTTGGCGGTACACCATCCACCTAGAAAGAGTATAAGTAATCTCAGCACGGGACCACTCGATGCCTTTCCCCTGTAACTCAACTATGAATTCAAATGTGACCAGTACTCCCCAAGACATTCTGCTAACTAAATTTACACAGGAAAAGGCAATCCTAACATCACATAAAAAGAAGAGGGCACTCGCTGGGTTTGGAGCCACCACTGAGACTTTTGATGGAAACCCCATGCCACAGGCAGAAGGAACAGGTGAGCATATAACCAACAAGCTCAGGGGTGGGAAAGACGCCCGACCATGTAATGGCTGCCGAGGGCCATGAAGTACAATAGCTTTAGTCTGGTGCTCAGTAAAACTCGTTAAGAATAAGAAATGGGCAGGGTGAAGAATTGAGAATGTTGGGGCTGGGGAGTTAGCTCAGTGGTTCTGGCGCCTGTCTTCCAAGCGCAAGGACCCGGGTTCGATCCCCAGTCACCACATACCATGCTGGGCGTGAGTCTCCACGCCCAGCAACAACCAGTACCACACACCACAGTGCCGGGCGTGGTGGCTCACGCCTGTAATCCCAGCACTCGGGAGGCAGAGGCAGGAGGATTGCTGTGATGTGAGTTTGAGGCTGAGCTCAGGGCCAGCCTGAACCACAAAGTGAGACCCTGTCTCAAAAAATCTAAAAAAAAAAAAAAAAAAAGAATTGAGAATGTTTGTAAATAAAAGCCCTACACATGAAAACCTGGTTAGTCATTAAATACTTATTAAATGAGGCCCAATATTTCCCTAGCATTTCTCCAGAACTCTCCTCCTCATCTCCGGACTCTCCAGATAATTTTTTCTCAATTCTTTTATGGCCTCTGGCAAGACAATAATTTTAAGAGTACACTAGCTACATATTAAATGCCTGATTCAATCAGCAAGGGTTGATTAGTAATCTTTCAGCCAGGAGAAGTAATGGATGAGTGATCTCCCCATTTCACCAGGATCAACATGGCCTCATTGCACCCGGACTCATGTGGTCCCTCTGGTTGCTTTAGATGTTCATAATCACAAGGACTCTGACCTTCCCTGGTGACCAGTACTCTCAGGTCTTTGCCCTGTTCATCTGGCTACCATGACGCTATGGCACAGACACCACGTGATTCATTCTCATATTTCTTTGAGTCTTTGCTCAAGAATGTCTCCTTTTCAGTAAAGCATTTTTCTGATTTAAATCTAGAATTCCATTTCCCATTTCCAGGCTGTATTTTCTTTTTTGTTTTTTAATGATGGGGTCTGGCTGTGTAGTTCAGGCTGGCCTTGAACTCACTATGTAACCCTCCCTCAAGCTCAACACCTCCCAAATGATGAGATTACGTTTGTGTACTATCTTACCTGGTTTAGTCTATATTCCCTGTACCCTTCTCTGGTTTGTTTTCTCCATAGGACTTTTCACTAGCTAATAATACTATGTTTTCCTCATCTGGTTAATTTTCTTCCTGAGGCAAAATGTAAGCTAGAACAGAGGTAATTCTGTTGTTTTGTTCATCAATGAATTCCCTCAGTCAAAGCAATGCCCAGCATAGCGTGTAAGATGACGGGATGGATGAATAACTGCTGAAGGCCAGTACATGTCTAAGGTCCCAGGCACAGAACTCCTTCCCCAAAGCAAAGACATACAAACCTGCCATATTCCTTATGCAGAGTGACCAGAAAAGCACAGAGCTCACTAGCATGACAGCCTGGGAGTCCTGTTACAATGGTGATAATTACCTGCAGGGGAGAAAAGTCACATAGGTGTGCAGTTGAGCTGAGGAAGCACTGTGTAAGAGAATATCCTCTGGAGCGAGGCTCTGTTGCTCTGAGCCTCAGCACCATCATTCACCAGCAAGGTGACTATGGGCCAGTGACAAAACCTGCCTTGTGAGGAATAACAGAGTAAATTTAGGTAAAGTACTTACAAAAGTGTCTGGCTCAGAGATAACAGCACATAAAATGGAGCCCTACTACTGTAATTTCAGGGGAGCAGGCTGTGCTACATCAGTTAAAATATAATGTGTTAAGGATCCTGCCAGCAAGAGTTCACAGAGCTCTTTAATAAAAGATATTCAAGTGTATTATGATTTCTCTCCAACATTATACTTCTTAGAAACATACTAGTCAGAAAGGAGGTCTGGGACCAAAATGCTGCTCATGCTGGTGTGTGAACAGGGCAGAAGTCAGGAGCTGCAGGGGGATGCTTCTGCCGGGCCGCATGCGCCCTCTGAGCCACAGGGCCTGGACTGAGCTAAAACTCCCTGGGTGTGGGAAGCACTTCTGATTCCTGAGAAGAGAAGCCACCTGGATTGTTCTAAACTCATTACACGACCACACCAAAACAGGTGGCTATTCCAAAGCCATGTAACAAAGAAACTGGCAGGGCAGGATGGTACATTCCCATAATCCCCCAACATTTGGAGGCTGAGGCAGGAAGTGGCCCAACTGAGGCTGGGAATTTAAGGCCAGACTGACCAAACAGTGAGATTTTCCTGGTAGTGGAAAAAGAACAGAAAAAGACGATGCAACTGCTGAAGGATGTCCATGCTAATGGTAGAGCATGGTGAGGCCTCTAACTATCAGTTTTGCTAGTTTACTTATTTGTTTTATTTTATTTTATTTTTTTGAGAAAGGGTCTTGCTTTGTTCAGGCTGGCTCTGAACTCACTATGTAGCCCAGGCTAGCCTCATACTCAAAGCAATTCTCTTGCCTCTGCCTCCCAAGTGCTGGAATAAAAGGCATGAGCCACCATGCCTAGCATTGTGGTATGTGAGATCAAACTCAGGGTCTTGCACTTGCCAAGCAGGCGCTGACACAACTGAGTTAAATCCTCAGCCCTGTTTAGTTTTGAGACAATGTAATCATGCTGGCCTTGTACTGTAATTCATGCTGGCCTTGAACTCACGGTAAGCTTCCTGCCTCAGCCTCCCAAGTCCTATCACAGGGGTGCATCACCACACCTAGTCCAAAATATATGTGTTATTTCCTAGGACACAAAACTCACCAAGGCTGGGCCAGTCACAGGAACTCACACTACAGTTAAGCCTGGTGGCACTCCTCACTCAGACTAGCTCCTTCTCCTGTGACCTTCTCATTCTCTCTTGAGCAGGGCCTCTGTACTGCACCTTTCTCTGCCCCCGCAGTTCTCCATATGACTGACATCTTGTTTATCTTGCTTCCATTGCCCTACCCCCATCTTAGCTCCTGTTCTTCACTGCTTGGTCTCAGCCCCTCAATCACTGCACACATGTGCAAGACGAGGTGCTTGCTGTTTTTCTTTTTGAGACAGGGTCTCACTTTGTAGTTCATGCTGGCCCTGAGCACACTATGTAGCCCAGCGTGGCCTCCAACTCAAAGTAATCCTTCTGTCTCTGCCTCCTGAGTGCTAGGATTACAGGCATGAGCCACCACACCCGGCACTGTGGTGTGGGGTACTGGGGAATTGAACTTGGGATTTTGCGCTTGCTAGGGAGATATTGGAACCACTGAGCTAAATCCCCAGCCCCCTATAACACTTTTTTAAACAAAATACAACAAGTTTGCATTTTCAAACTTTTTGTACACTCACATAAGGAAAAGGATGTTGTTTCTAACTGCTCAGTGCATCTAGTTCCTTTAGCAGCTAAATATCATCTAGATTTCCACAAAAATAGATGCCCTCTTTGAGTCCATTATGACATATGGTTCCCAAAAGAATGGTGGGAGGGGGGTCAAGAGGAGGGCAGCATGAGGTGGGAATGGATTAAAATTCACTCTGGAAAGTGCAGTGTGATGATGCATGCCCATTACCCCAGGACTCTGGGAGGCTGAGGCAGGAGGATTCCAAGTTCAAGTCCAACCAGGGTAACTAAGACCTTGTCTTAAAAAGAAGCCTCGATACACAGCCCAGTGCAAGGATGCTAGATTCCATGTCCAATACTACACACACACACACCACTTTGGAAATGACAAAGTTTATATAGAGGCTCACTTTTTCCTAGCCATTCTAGCCAGCTAGCCAGGCTCTGATAACAATGTACCATCCACAGCTAGGTACGGTTAGTCCAGCCATAACCAGAAAGAGCTGACAGCACTGAGCAAGAGTGTAAGAGATCTGGAGCAGAAAGGGAAGGGCATGGCAAAATACCAGGACTTATCACTACCATGGGGCTTTGCCTGACACAGTCATTGTATAGTGCGGGTTTTGTGTGTAGCATGACATCAGCATCCAAGGAGGTGGAGAGACTTATAAAAGGGACTCCACCTAAGCTCCTCTTGTTAACTGACACAAAAGGCCCAAGATCCAGGCTCTGAGGATTATCCTCCTGTGAGTTCCAGTACACTATGTGAACTCCTCTACCTTGTCATTCTCTACTCTATGCGAAGGGCTGACTTCAGTTCGGTGTAGCAGGAGTGGGAGGTGGGTCCGCATCACAGGCTCCCGACTAATACTGCTGAAAGCAAAATGCTGGCGAAACCTGGAAAAACAAAGGCAGAGGTATTAAGTTACCATAACCAGCCTTGCCAGCTGTACCAACTCACACGAGCAGCTTCTTACTGATGAAAACAAAAGTCTTTGAGAGGTTCTCCTCTATGAATAAAATTTTGTATGGTTTGCCTTTACTACTTACTTGTTAGAGGACCTCTAACAAGGCATAAAGAAAAATTTTAGACAGGACTAGCATTGAAGTTCCAGACATTTCAAAGCTGGCTTATTAGATCTTAAGTCACACAGGCAGAGCTCACCAGTCCAGCTCTGGGAGTCTGGCTAAGAGCAGCTTTAGAGAACTCCACTTCTCCCCAGCAGGATGGCCCAGGGCAGCGAAGAGCTTCTGTGCACTGGAGTGTCTAGAACAGCAAAAGCTCACAGGTTAGACTCCAACTCTGCCTCCTACCACGTATGTATCTACAACGCTACATAACTAGTTCTGGGGCTTTTGAGCCAAGGACCTGTGACAGAGGCAAGGCTTCCAAACAAGCACCTCACTGACAAAATGTGCCACCAATGCCTGATGACTGGCATGGCCAGAGAGGAACTATGGTCCTAAAGCCCCTCACAGTAGTATCAGTTTCTCATTTCCCATGGGCACTGGCTACTGGCAGCACAGAAACAACCTCTGGCTCTTCCAGAAGCCAACGGGCCTGTGTTACATAAGGGGAGGCGTCCTGGGGAGAGCACACCCACAAGACCTAGGGGACCAATGGTAAACGCTGAGGGCAACCACTTACAAGCTTTTCTGTTCCACAGATAATTCATCTTCCTGGATCACTTTTAAAGACAGCCCTGAGTTATCCCGCTGTTGCCAGGGGGAAAAAACCTAAACAAAACAGAATTTGAGCAAAGAACACTTTAAATCCAACAACAGGATATGGAATACACATGGGGATTTGAGGGTTGTTGAAAACTTAGACTGTCAGTGGAGAGAAAAACCTTAAAACAAACAAGTTTGCTTCAAAAATAAGGTCAGAAGCAATTCTGTTTTATGTTTTTCAAAGCCAGAAATATCTTTCTGAGTTCCTTTCCTCTGGGAGGAAGGTGTCCAGTAACATTGCTCTGGCAACCAGGGCTAGCTCTTTCCTGCTGACAGGGCCAGGTGCTCCTGATTCAAGTAACTCCTGTGCTGGGCAGAGGGAGGGCTCTTCAAAGTCTGTCTCTGGGCTCCCAGACAGAAAGGGCAGCACAGACAGGAAGGAAGGCCTAGCAGGCAGAATGGGCTAAGCCACTCTGTAGCCAAGCTCAGCTATGATTCTTCTGTATTTTGCGTCCCAAGAGAGTGACGCTGACCCCTCAAGCTGCTACAATCACGCTTTTCCAAGCATTTCCATCTGTCATGAGGCTGGCATCAGTCTGGCTCTGACTACTGCTTGGTCTTGAAGAGAGTTGTAACCTTCTTGGGCAGCTCTCTCCCCGAGTCACCTGTGCTGACCACCTTTAATGGACAGCCTGCCCATGGGACCATCTGCAAGGGCAAGGACTACAAGGGCATAGGGCGAGGTGAAGCTCTAGTCCTGCAGGTAGACAGCTAAAGGGGAAATATAAGTCTAACTGGGACTTAAAGGGGCCAAAAGATTTTCCTTAAAGTCTAAAAAGACTTTGCTCAGTTTTGTTTGTTTTTTGGTACAACTGGGGATTGAAGCTTGGTATAGTGCTGCATACCTTCTTAGGAAGCCGAGGCACAGAACTGCAATGAATTGAAGATTAGCCTAAACTTTTCTTTTTTGTAGTACCAGGGATCAAAGTGAGGCCCTTATGCTTTCAAGGTAGGCATGGTGCCACTTGAACTAAATCCCTGGGCCTCTGAACTATATTTTTTTGATACCTAATCTCAAAAATATCAACTACCCTCCAGCTTCTAAAAACCTGGGAACTGAACCCAGGGTGCTGCCTATATTAGACAAGTGTTCTACCATTTTTTCGGCATATACTAAGCCAGTTCTCTCCCTTTTTATTTATTTATTTTTTTTTTGAGACAGAGTCTTGCTCTGTAGTTTAGGCTGGCTCTGAACTCACTACGTAGCCCAGGCTAACCTTAAACTCACGGCAATCCTCCTGCTTTCCAAGTGCTGGGATTTCAGGCAAGCCTGGCACTGTGATATGTGGTACCGGGGATTGGAGATAAAACTCAAAACCTTGTGTTTGCCAGGCAGACATCAGAACCAATGAGCTAAATCCCTACTCCCCACCTTTAAAAATAATTAGTTTATTTGTGAGACAGGGTCTTGCTATATGTAGCTCCATTCAAACAGGGCTTCAACTCACTGTGTAGCCCCAGCCCTGGCTTGCCACAAAGTCCCAGTCATCCTCCTGCCTCAGCCTCCCAAGAGCTGGGATTACAGGTTTATGCCGTCATGCCTAGCCACTTTTATTTTTGAGACAGGATCTCACTACTGCTCACACTGGCCTCAATTTATGATCCTTCTGCCTCAGTTTCTCAGCAGCTGGGAATAAGGCATGAGCCACAATGACCAGTTTCCTTAGGATGCCCCCCTCACTGGCAAGAGCACGATTCCAGAACTCAAGGGAAGCATTAAAACAGCACCCTTCTCCCCTTGGCCCTCTCAACTTTTTTTTTTTTTTAGGTTTTCTGAGACAGGGTCTCACTTTGTAATTCAGGCTGGCCCTGAGCTCATCCTCAAACTCACATCACAGCAATCCTCCTGCCTCTGCCTCCCGAGAGCTGGGATTACAGGTGTTGAGCAACCACGCCCGGCACTGTGGTATGTAGGTACTGGTTGCTGCTGGGCGTGAGTCTCCACACCCAGTATTGTATGTGGTTACCGGGGAATCGAACCCAAGCCCTTGTGCTTGCAAGACAGGCGTGGGAACCATTGAGCTAACCCTCCGGCCCTCAACTCTTGCTTTTGTCAACTCACTGTTAGCAATGAGACACTCTTTTCATCTGAATTGCTAAGGTGAAAAATATAGGAGTCACTTTACTGAGTAATGACTGATGTTACCTCTGAGTAAAATGCTTGATATATCTTTGATTTGGGGAAAAGGGCAATCATCAGAAAATTGCTTGATCCATGGAAATGAGCTGGGAGGTACGGAAGCAATGAGCTTTTGAAGCTGATGAGAAGGACAGCCACAATACTGGTGGAATCCTAAAAAGAAAAGCAGGAACATTAGCAAGAGATGCCATTTGCTTGATTTCGGTTCTTATAACTAGTGTCAGAACACACAGGGATCAATGTCAATGCAAGTATTTTCATATTCAAGTGGTACGCTGAGGTTCCAGATGGATGTCTTTTCCAATACTGTTACTGTAGAGATGGACAGTGCAAGATCAGTTTTCCTAAATTGACAATGACATTTCAAAATTTCTTTTAGGGTATTAATCCCTTATTGGTTGTTATATGATTTGCAAATATTTTCTAGTTCTTTGGGTTGTTTTTACTTCCAAGAACATCTTTTTTTTTTTCTTTTTTTGGTATTACGGACTGAACTCAGGATCTTATGCTTGCTAGGAATGGCACCACTGAGACACATTCCCAACCCTGGAGAGGATCCTTGGATGAAGGGAAGTTTAAATTTTTTGCTTTTGTGGTACTGGGTATTGAATCCAAGCGCCTATGCATTAGTCAAGCAGTACCACTGAACATCTCCAGCTCTTTTTCCTTTTTTCAGATAGGCTCATACAATTTCCAAGGCTGGGCTCAAACTTGTGATCCTCCTGCTCTCACCTCCTAAGTAGCTGGAATTATAGGCATGCACCACTAGGCCCCAATAGGATTTAAAAATTTCTTCCAGGTACTGGGAATCGAATCCAGCACCTTTGCACGGAGCTATAGCCTCAGCTCTTTTTAAATTTTTTTTTTTTTTTTTAGGTTTTTTGAGACAGGGTCTCGCTTTGTGGTTCAGGTTGGCCCTGAGCTCAGCCTCCAACTCACATCACAATCCTCCTGCCTCTGCCTCCCGAGTGCTGGGATTACAGGCGTGAGCCACCACACCCGGCACTGTGGTATGTGGTACTGGTTGCTGCTGGGTGTGGGTCTCCACACCCAGTATTGTTATGTGGTTACCGGGGAATCGAACCCAGGCCCTTGCGATTGCAAGACAGGC
>PVIR01008511.1:0-56439 GCA_004026965.1 Petromus typicus
TAATATTATAAAATAACTTTACATATGTTCATTCTTTGTGAGTCCTTGATTTCACTTCTCTATAACTACCTTAAGAAAGAAATTATAAAAGTCTGTATATTTATACACTAAGATGTTCATCAGGAAAAATAGAAGTTATGGAAATAACTAAAATAAGAGGATAAATAGATTTCAATAATACATAAGAAACTATTAAATAGCCATTCAAAATAGTATTTGTATAATAATCTTATGGAGAAGTTTACATGAAAAACGTAGATGGAAAAACTGTATGCAATTTCAGCAGGATCTCTGCACACCTAACTATCTGCAGTTGCCTCTTGCAAACAAACTCATACTGCACAGTTCTTACAGATTACACCCAATTTTTTTAAAAATAGCACTCTAAAGAGAATTTAAATCTATTTTCAAATTAACAATTATCCTTACTCCCAAAGAACAAGATAAAACAATTTTCACAAAACCGTATGTCTAGAATCTATTCTGCAAAGCTCACAACTCCACTCTCCAGATTCCCTTCCCAATAGTCCCCAGTAGAACCACAATAAAATAACCCTCGCCCTGGATGTCAGCCACAGAGGACTTCCTTGCTCCCTTAGGGTGAGCCTGTCCACTGTTGTAGTGGTATTTCCCGGAACAGAATCTGTGCGATGTCTCATAAAATTATGTCCCAGGAAAAATCCATATGCAAATGTTGGTAGAACAAGTATAAATTAAGTCATTGGAGAAGGCATGGGAAAAAAGAACTAGGAGCCAAAACAATGGCAGAATATACATTTCCTTTAAAGTATTTTACTTAGACACAACTTATTTTCAAGACGACAAAATTTACTGAAGAGAAAAATAAAACAGCTCATTAACAAGAATGGTTTTATTGACAGCCAGGGATGAAGCTCAGTGGCGCCACACCTGCCTGGCAAGCACAAGGTCCTCAGTCCGATCCTGGGTATCAAAGCAAAAAAAGAAGAATGGTTTTACTTTATAACAACTTTTTGGCTTTACCTTTTCCTTATCTTTTCAATGAGCTAAGATTACTGGGATTGGCACATGAAAGATTTAAAAGAAATATATGAATGACAAGATGCTCAGTTTCATTATTTGCCAGAGAAACTCAAAGTACAATTGCAATGTTATGTACTATACACTCACGAACATGCTTAAAATAAAAAGATAGAAGAATGAACTGAGTTCTGGTGGGATCTGTAGCAGCCAGGACGTAACCCAGCTGGCGAACACGCATTAGCAGAACCATCTTGGAAAACAGCTTGGCAACATCCACTGCAGCTGAACCGAGGACTCCTGATTCTACTTCTAATACACACTGCACAGAAATGCGCCCGTGTGCGCCCCTAAAGGTGCGTGTGACAACATCCACAGCGACACCAGTTATCACTGACAAATTCATCAAACTTCCCAAATCTCCATTCACAGTGGCTGCATACGCAAACTGTTCAATGGCCACAAAATTGAACACTACTGAATAACAATAAACCATCTACTGTAGAACCACATGCCGAACAACAAAGCAAGTCTTACAAATACAATACTGAGCAAAATAAATCAGATTCGGAGTGGATAATAAATTATTCCATTTACTCAAGTGTCAAATAGCCTAAATAACCTCTGAGGTCAGGAGTCAGGATAACTGTCAAGGGAGGGAACATTTTCCAGAAAGGGGCTAAAGGGGACTTATAAGGTATTGACAATGTCCTAATTTTGGTAAGGAAGATATGAACACAGTGTGCTCATCTGACAAAATTCACTGCAAGATATATACTCTAAATTTTTGCATTTGAATGAACATTGTCCTGCAATCAACAATTTAAAATGGAAATTAATTAAAATGTCAATAGGTGTGTTACCTTTGGGCATTGAGATCACAGATAATATTATTTTATATACTCCAAATTTACTGCAATGAACATATATTTCTAAAAGGATGTAATGTCACTTAACACACACACTCCCTACATGACACATGATACAGCTATGGCTCCGAAAGGTGCTGTGAAGTTGGCCTGAACAAGAGGCCTCACTTGCTTTCCTGAGGAGTGTCTATAGCCTCTTTCCTGGGCTTGGAACAGTAGTATTTGAGTCAATGTGGACATCACAGTCACCTACAGAAACTTTAAAAATTCCACTCCTCCCAAAAAGCCAAAAAATAAAAATTCCCCTCCCCGTGATCCAAACTTATTTGGCTTTGGGTGCGTTCTCATGTGGCACCTATCAAAGTCTAAAATACCAGAACTTACACCACAGGTCTGAACTCTCTCTACTATACAGGGCTGGAAAAATCTGCCTGGGCCACTGAAAGTCTGCTTCTGGTTGGCCTGGGAGCTTCCTACATGAACTAGGGCTTTAGAACACAAGGTAGCCCTGCTTCAGCGAGACCAATGGAGAGAGTTGGGGGCAAGGCCCGTAGGAACACAGACATGGAGCCAAATAGACCTTGGCTCAAATCCTGCTCTGTGGGAAGATCTCTGAATTTGAGGCTATCTCTCTGACTGTAGCTACACCAAAGGAATTCACAGGGAGTCTAACACTTACTTCACAAAATTATAAATATTAAATGAAGCAAAGTATGTATATCATTTATATACAACCTGGTATGTAGTATAACATACTGGTACTCTATGTATTATTATAGTCTATTATATAAGAGAGAGAGAGAGAAATTGACAGCCTGAGGATATAACAATGAAAAAGATAGGCGTGGCCCTGGGATTTAGCTCAGTGGTTCTGGTGCCTGCCTTGTAAGTGCAAGGTCCTGAGTTTGATCCCCGGTAACCATATACAACAATGCTGGGTGTGGAGATTCACACCCAGCAGCAATCAGTACCACATACCACAGCACCAGAAGTAGTGGCTCACGCCTGTAATCCCAGCACTTGTGAGGCACAGGCAGAAGGATTGCTATGAGTTCAAGGCCAGCCTGAACTACAAAATGAGACCCTGTCTCCAAAAAAAAAGAAAGAAAGAAAAAGAAAAAGATAGGCATGGGGCTCCCTTCATGGAGTCAGTAATCAAATGACAGTGTCTAAATAATTTTTAAAGAGTACCCTTTCTTGCAGAATTGCACTGCATGGTGGCAAATCCCCAGTTACGAAAACCTGTCATCATTTCCTACTCCAAAGCCTCTTTTCAACAAGAATTCTCTGTGACACAGTAGGTTCCTTGTGGCATGTTCAGACTGACATGCAGGAGACAGGTCTACCTATGGCCCCTGTGCAAAGGAGCAAAGAAGCAGCACAAACCTTTACACTGGGAGGAAGGTCCTGCCTTTCTGCTATTGGCACGACAGCCATTTGGACACTCAGGCCACTGAGCGTGGGCCTCCTCGTTTCTGCCATCCAGGCTTCTGTACTCAGCTCTCACTCATTCTGCACACATGTATTGGGCTCCTGCCGGCACATGGCCTTCCACTAAGGGTAACAGGGCCACGCAGGGACACGAGCTCAGCCTCAGGGAGGTCACAGCTCAGAAGTAGATTCGCACATAATCTTTGTTACAGTAAATACACTGTGAGAGAGGCGCCGTGTATGACTGAGGTCATCTAAGTAAGGCTCCTGGAAGAGGTGAAACCAAGTCCTGAGGATTATGAGCTGTCTGCCAGGGAAGACAGGGAAGGGCTCTGCAGAGGGAGGGAGCCATGAGTCAACCCCAGAAAGGGAGATGAGCACAGGAGGTGGGAGACAGGTGCAGGTGGCAGTGCGGAGAGGTGGGACATGAGAACCCCGGAGGACCGCAGCAGCAGCGGACAGTAAGGAGCCTCTGTCTCCATGAAGAGTGCGGACCCTTACCATAAAGCTTTGGAGAAGGCACTGAGAATGTTAAGGGGGGGACTAGAACAGCCACGACAATCTCGAAAAGCAACAAGGTTAAAGAACTTACATTTCCTGACTTTAAAAACTGACTGCAGAGCTACAGTAATCAAGCCAGGATGGTGTTCTAAAAAAGACAGATATATATATAGGCCGGGAATGTAGCCCAGTGGTTCTGGTGCCAGTCTTGCAAGCGCCAGGGCACAGGTTTGATCCCAGGTAATCATATACATTAGCAATCAATACCACATACCACAGTGCCAGGCATGGTGGCTCATGCCTGTACTCCCAGCACTCAGGAAGCAGAGGCAGGAGGATTGCTGTGAGTTCAAGGCTGAACTCAGGCCCATGGGCCTAAACTACAAAGCGAGACCCTGTCTCAAAAAAAAAAAAAAAAAAAAAAAAGACAGATATATAGATGAATGCAATTGAACTGAGAGCCCAGAGTAAGCTCACAATTATAGTCAACTGATTTTCAACAGGATCACGTGACCATTCAAGGGAGGACAGAACAGTGTTTTCCACAAATAACGATGGGACAACAGAATGCCCACACACAGGAGAATGACTGGGAGCTGCCACAGTTTGCTGAGTACTCCCGAAGGTCCCTGTTTTAAAGGCTTGGTCCCCAGGTTAGTACTGTTAGGAGAGGCTGTGAACCCTGAGCAGACAGCGTCTTGTTGGAGGTCCAGGAAGCGCATCTCTGAAAGAGACTCCGGGGTTTCAGTCTCTTCTTCTTCCTCCCTTTTGCTTCCTGACTCATGAGGAGAGCAATTCGCTTCCTCAAATGCTAACCGCCACTGGTATCTGTCACATTCATCCGGAGATCCAAAGCAATGGGCCCTCCAGATCTTGGACTGGAACTTCCCAAAGTATGGGCCTGAACAAATCTTTTCTCTTGACAAGCTAACTATTTCCAGTCTTTCATTACAGTCATGGAAGGCTGCCTAGCACAGGCCCCTAATCGCCTCAACACCAAATAAACTCAAAATGAACCAAGGACTTAGTTAAACATAAAACCTGAAACAATGTAAGTCTTAGGAGAAAATATAGGGATAAATTTTTGTAACTTGACTGAGCAATGATCTCTTCCATATGACACCAAAAGCACAAGCAACCAAAGAAAAAGCAGGTTGTAAACTTCATAGAAATGTATAACTTTTCTGTTACGAGAAAGTGAAGTATAATAAATCTAATTATTATACATTGCAAATATGTACAAATAAAGACAATCCTCAGAATGGACAAAAAATTGATAATAATGTATTTGATAAAAGTCACATCTAAAATACATATAAAGAATGCTTGCAACTGAAGAAAAAAGGCAAATAAAACCGATTGAAAATGGACAAAGTGTCCTTCAGTTCATGAGTGTGACGACTGGCCGCTCACACTGTGTGCACGGGAGGCGCCTCCCTCAAAGCTTGTTGTGACGTCAGCACGTTACCCTCTGACCTGAACTTGGAGGGTCCTTTGGACTTTCTTGGAAATAAAATGTGGTTTTAGGTGGCAAAAAATGGGCAAAAGATTGAAAAGACATTATTCTGAAGAGGATATACAAATGGTCCATAAACACACAATTAGTCGTAAGGGGAGTTTATGTCAAAATCACCATGAAATACCATTTCTTAGTAGGGTGCCTATAATTCAAACTTCATATAAATAATAAGAAAATCGGCAGGGAATACAAGGAAAATGGATTCCTCATACACTACTGTTGGGGACATAAAATAGTAGACACTTGGGAAAACAGTCTGGCAGATCCTGAGAAGGCTGAACACAGATCCTAGGCATATACCCACGAGAAATGAAAACACATGTCCCCATGACAACTCGAACACAAATATTCACAGCAGCATTATTTATAATAGCTAAAAAGTAGAAATACCCAAATCTCAACAATGAATGTATGGATAAACAAAACGTGGTAATCCATGCAATAGTAGATGTATTCAGCAACCCAAAAAGTGAAATAAGGGTATGTCCTACAACAAGGGTGTATCTTGAAAACATTTTACTAAGTTAAGAAAAAGTAATGAGACAGCATCACATTGTATGTGATGCCATTTATGTGAAATGTCCACAACAGGCAAATCTATAAAGATAGAGGCTAATGAGCTGTGCTCTAAGGCTGGAAGCTGTAAAGAGAACGCAAAAACTGTTAATGTATGCGAGGCATTCGTGGAAAAGGAAATAATGACAATGTGGAGAAACTGACTATAATGATGATTAGACAACCTCAAGAAACTATACACTGTGTATATAGATGAAACGTACGGAAGATCAACTATACTTCAATAGAAGTATTATTTTTTTAAAAGATATATGATTGTTTAAAGCAAAAATTATTTTTAAAAGTATCGCTGAGTTTATGACATGGGTAGAAGCAAAATGTATGACAGAAAGAGCTCCAAGTGGAAATGGAATTATTGTTGAAATGATCTTATGATATTCATTTAAAGACTATGCAAATTATTGATATATATTATAAACTTTAGAATGACCACTAAAGACACAAACACACAGAAACGTACACAGTTACAGCTAACAAAAAATAAAACATAAAACAGAATTATAAGAGGTAGAAATTGGTGGTAGGGCACCCGCCCAGCGAACGCGGGACTCAATCCCTAGCGGCACAGAACAAAACGAAGGCTAATCCTAAAGGAAGCAAGAGGAACAAAGCAACAAAGAACAGGCGGCACAAATGGATACAGATGGCATATGGTAGACTGCAACTCAACCACACCGATAATAATGCTAAATGTAAATACCCTAGCCTGAACATTCCAATTAATAGCCAGATTTATCCCAATAGATAAAAAGTGCACAATTATATGTTATCTAAAAGTACTTCAAATATAAAGTCTGTGAGAGTAAAAGTAAAGGAATGGAAAGAGATAAGCCATGCAAACATTAATCAACAGAAAACCAGAGTAACTATATGAATATCAGACTAAGCAGACTTCGAAAAACATTATCAGGACAAAAGAGGAGGCTGAGCCAGGAAGATTCCAGTTTCATCCCAGCGTGGGCAATTCAGTGACTTAGTGAGACTCAGTCGAAATAAAAATTTTTTAAAGGGCTATGGATATAGCTCAATGAGAAGGTCCTGGGTCAAAACTCAGTACTATAAATAAGATATAAAAAAGAAAAGGACATTGATATTGATGAAAGGGTGCATTCTCTGAAGACATATACCAATCTTAAATATTCATGACCTAAGAATGAAACTTTGATACACAAGAAGGAAAAAACCGATTGAAATGAAAAATAAAGACCAAGGAGAAAAGGCTAAGGAACAGCGCTAGTCTTCAACCAAGGGGTGGAATTTAAACCATGGTCATCAACGAGATCGCTGGAAATCGGGGTAAGGGGAAAGGAGGCCAGGAACTAAGGAGAACTTCTGAGCAGAAGGCTGAGAAAGCATCGTCTGAATGGAGGACAGCAAAGGACATGTCGGGTCGCGGAAGGCTGGGAAGAGCAGGCAGCAGAGCCTCCTTCTGTCACATGCTGCCCCGAGGTAGAGCAGGGACTGAAAGGCTTCTGCTGAGTTTCCAGTCCGAGTCCCTGGCATGGGCGGCGTGGGTGGTGCGGTGGTAGCAGAGGTCCAGCTGTGCAGGACTGCAGACTCCGCACCAGCTGAGGGTGTGGAGCCGGCAGACACTGCCTCTGATTTCGACTGTCGGAGAATGAATGACAGTGAGGGAAGACTGCGAAGTTGAGGTGCTCTGGGTTGTTTTTTTAACAGGTTACAGTGGAGGGGCCAGGACAGGAGGGGCATGAAGACTCACAGGAAGCAAGGATACACCAAAAGTGAGGCTCTTGGAGGCCGAGGAAAGGTATCATTGCCCTGGGGAAGAGGCTACACGGAACACAGTCACCGCTCTCAGTGTGATGGCCGCCAGAGGCATGGATGTGGGTGAGCTTGGAGCCCAGGGCAGAGATTAAAGACATTTTCTCCTGACAAGTTTTCTTTTTGAGGCTGACTGCAGAGAGTACGCGGGGGAGTGTGGTGTGGGGAAGCAGAGAGCTCTAACGCAAGTGCCTTGAAATGGGAGGTGGGGGGCTGGAGCAACCTCAGCAGTAGGTCTGCTGGGCACTGCGGGGGGCCGGGCTGAGGTGGTGTCCTTTCACAAAGGCCTCCCACACTTCTCCGGGAAGGCAGCATTTAACAAGCTCAAAGTTTGGGGCTGACCGGCTGCAGTAACAGGCTACAGAGTCCAGACAGGACAAAGGCAGTCAGAGTGAAGAGGAAATGTAGGAGTTCAGAGTCTGAAGGTCTCCATGACCTACCCGTGTCAGTGAGGAAGATCAACCCCATAGAGAGAGACGAAGAGATCAGGATTTCAGGAGTAGGATGGTTTCAAATGATGACAAGGTGCCAGAAAGGGGCGGGTGAAGTGGAGGTGACATTCAACAAACTGAAGATAAGAAGAAACTCCAAGAGTGGGGTACAGAGGCAAAACCTAGGAGGAAACGCCAAGACCCAAGAGCCCAGGCTCTCTTGCTCTCCTGAATCCTCGAGTGGCCGGACCCTGTGGCTTCATCATCAGTCAGGACTGACCTGAGCCTTGGAGAGGTGCTCCTGTAATTCAGCCACATAGATCTTTACTTCCCCTGCACACCTGCACAGGACTGGTCACCGCAGTGTGATGTCATGCTTGTCACCCTCATGAATTTCGCAGTTTTTCCTGGCAGTAAGGACACTAGAAGGACCTCTGAACACAGAAGAGCCAGCATGGTGCTGAGGCTCCTGGTACAGTCAGCTACCAAATCCCAGGTTCCCAGTGAGGCTGGGATTCCCTGCTAGCAGCAGTCAGCTGTAGATACACAGTCCACACGATGCTCAGGGCCTCCACTTACACAGGGCAAGGTCATGGAAGGTCCATTCCCTCTTGGGAAGGCCCTGTCCCACCACAGTGAGACAGGCCTCCTTATCTCCAGTGTGTAGAAAGAGCACTGAGCAGGTCCCCGGTTCTAGGGGACTCTGGTTCTGACTCTCCAGGAACTTGCAGTGTGACCTTGCCTGCCCTGAAGCCTTGGTTGTGCCTGTTAAATAAGGGGCTGGATGTGGGATTTCAAAGACATTTGCAGCCTTGCCAGTCAATGGGGGGCACAGGAAAAAGGCTCATCGACTCCTGTCATTACAACATATAGCAACAGAGCTCAAGCCTTCAAGCTTTAGCAGTCGCCACAGTGGAGTCCACCCTCGGGCGTGTTGCCTAGTGCTGCTCCCAACCCCCAGGAGCCTGGGAATGAGGTTCAGGTGCTGTATTCCACCAACTCCTCTCTTCTTGGGACTTGTCTTAGGCTAAAAAGTCAACCTGCTCTGAAGCTGTGTGAAGAAAAGGGGCAGCTTGGGAGGCTCCTGCCCCACAGTTCTCCACAGAGCTTCCCTTCTATGGAACAACAGTCATGAACCTCATCAGCATCTCAGGATGGATACCGTGAGGGGGCAAATCAGAGCCCTAGATGCCCCGATTTCTCTAGTCCTTTGGAAAAGCGGGCAGATTCCCAGGAGCTGGGTCCCCCCAGCAGCCACTCTGCAGCAAGGGAAAGGTTTCATCATCGTGCCTCATCTGTACGGGGCCGAGCAGCCTCTTGGGGTCTTGGTCAGAAGCCCTCAGTATGGCTCAGCCTCTGATGACAGAAGACAGGCCTGGGGATGCCAACCCTGGTCAGGGCACAGGCAGGTCTAGGCAGACGGACAGTGGAGCAGGAAGCTGGAGCACTCCTCAGTGGCTCTGGGGCGTATGTGGAGGGAGTTTCTGCCAGGGAAGGCCTGGCTAAATCCCAGAAGAGGGGCGCAAAGAGCCCCGGCCTTTGGGTCTCCTGTTAGCACCAGGCCAGAAGGTCCACAGGGGTCTGAGCAACAGACCAAGCCCACCGCAGCCACAGCAAGTGCAGACTGTCCAGCAGTCACACTGTTCCCTGAACACGTGTCTCGCGTCTGTCTGTCTGTCTCTCTCTCTCTGTCTGTCTCTCTCTCTCTCTGTCTGTCTCTGTCTCTCTCTCTCTCTCTCTCTCTCATACACACACACACACACACACACACACACACACACACAGACAAACACACACACGGCCCAACACAAATGGGGTCCACAGTTACCAAGCTGCGCACGCCCACCCCACCCATCCCCAAACAGGCTCCTAGGCACAGACGGCTTCCCCGGGGCACCCCTTCTCTCCAGCCGGCTCACCCAGCGATCTCCCTTCCTTCCTTCCAGTACTTCCTCCTGCTTGATCTCCTAGGAGGAAAAGAAAGTGTGACCCTCCACCGCACACTGCCTCACCTCATCCCCACCTGCGGCCCAGGCAGGCCGAGCTCTCTCAGAGCCCTCAGCACCTCCATCTTAGCCACCTCAGGGAGCTACACTACGAGCAGGGCAAAGGGACTTTCCTAGGTGCCCACCCCAGGAGCTGCAGAGCATGCAGGTGCAGGACAGGAGGGCAGCGGTGGCTGCAGCTTCGGGAATGGATCACGGGATGGGAGGGGCAGGCAGAGGCACAAAAGAGGAGCCCACCAGAAGAGGCCGAGGGCAGGGGCACAGTGGACTTTCACCCTGGGGGCAGGTCCTAGGGCGTAGTAGGCTCCCCATCACCTATCTGGAACCCAGGGGACTTGGGGGGAAGCTGGAAAGCCCCATGTGAAGAGAGGGGAGGAGGAGTAGGTAGATGGGGGGGTGCGGAGCAGGACAGGATGAGCCGGGGCGGGGGATGGACGGAGGTGACACAAGTCTGGGGTCCATGGGCTAAGGTAGGGGTCTTGGTGCTTACCGATCTCTCCGGTGGCCCCGTTTCAGGGGCCCACTTTTCCTGTGCTGCTTTGAATGCTGCGATCCCATGGGCCAGGGAGTGCCTCCTGGGAACAAAATCCCTGTCTCGGCAAAAGAGTGCAAACCCAGAGGGAGGGCAAACGGGTCCTGGCCTCATGGTGCCCAGGAAGGAGTGAGTTTGGGGGATGGTCCTGCTTCAGCTGCTCACAAAGACCTGGAGCCTGGTGAGATTCCTTGCATTCGTTCGTTGGGCTCGGGAGGGAAGCAAGCGCAAGCCCACTCGGGTGTCTCCCTTCATTACCGTGGCAACTGTCTCACTAACTGGGACACAGAAACCTCCTGCCGGTTTCATCTCCTGCCCAAATCCTTCAGGACCAGACCACAGCCTCACGGTCTCAGTTGCCATGCCACACAGGGACACCTGATTGCTGGTTTCTATGGCAACACAGAGACCACAGGTCCCTGCTTCTGTACATTACTATAGCAACCCAGGCAGAGTCAAGTGCACTGAGGACAAAGGCTCCATCTGGAGAAATCACAGCCGGAGGCCAGCGACTGTAGTCTCGCCTGTGCCCCACTGTGTGACAGGATGCACACACTATGCCACTTAGAGGCTACGGGGGCTGAAGGTGGCTTGGCTGTGTCCTCAGCCTCTGGTCTCCTCACTCCGCCTAAATGTACCTGGGTGATCTCGACCCCTCCTCCCAGCTTTTGCACTGGGAATGTCCAGGCCTACACAGTGTGCCCAGCCCTTCCCTAACCCTACACCCTCTCTCCCTGCATTCAGGATGCAGTACCCTGGGCATCACACAGCACCTTGTACGGGGACGTGTGGTTAGGGACTTCCTGTGAGTCTGGCCATTCGTTCTCTACCTCTGTCTTCCGAACAACATCAGTCGGCTCCCTGAGATGCCATCACAGCTTCTTGCTTTGCCCTGTCCACTTTGCTCGGCCAATCCAACAATCATGGGACATTTCCAGTGTTCTCTGGTGAGTGCTTCTGGACTCTACCCTCTTGCCTCAAACTACTCTCCCGCCACCAGCTTGCTCCTCCGAAATCCATCTTTTCTTGGCAGCATAGTGAGCTTTCTAGATGCCAATGTGTTGATGCCCTCCCTCATCCTGCTTAACCCCTTCGGAAGCTCCCCGCTGCCTCAGAGCAGACTCTGAGCTGCTTCACTCTGTTGCAAGTCTTGCGGCCTCTCAGTCCACCCCTAATGTCACACCAGCTCGTCCGTCCCTTCCCTACCTCCAGCCCCACTTCTAGCCCTCCTGGGCCATCCTCTGCCAAGCACAACTTCCAGGAGAGCTCGAAACAATGATTAACTGAAAGCTCTGGGATCCGATTTCAAATTCTGAAGGGACAAGG
This sequence comes from Petromus typicus, assembly GCA_004026965.1. NCBI lineage: Eukaryota > Metazoa > Chordata > Mammalia > Rodentia > Petromuridae > Petromus > Petromus typicus. The sequence continues at coordinate 11,973 of PVIR01008511.1, forward strand.
GATCTTCACACACAAAACTGGGTCCGGCTGACCCCATCTTGATTGGAGGCCAGAAAGATAGACAAGAGGAACGGCTGGGGGTGTGACAAAGTGTGCCTTGTCTGTCACCTCTCATGGTCTCCAGAAGAGAGAAGACTTACAGGCTGTCACCTTCATACCCTGTGGTATTACAATGGATAGGAGGGCCAAGGGTGGAAGAGTCAGAGCTGATCCAGCCACAGATCCAGCCACAGGTCTGGACGGCTTCCAGATGTGAGTGCTGACCGCTCTCAGGCGTCTGCCCCGAGGCAAGCAGGAGCCCTCCAGTCAGAGTCCACAGCCTCTCAGCCTACAGCTTTTCTGTGGCTCCTCCCTGGTTGGTCCCTTCCTGGCCAAGCTCCCAGGTTTTTGTTGATTCACGGGTTAAACCAGGAGAAGTAAACAAAGACAAAAGGGAAATTCAACAACTGTGGGAGAGCCCAGCTTCTCCCGAGGAGGCCCCTCCTCACCTAGAGGCTGCTCTGCGCCATCAGCTACTGAGGTTTCTGCCCACGGCAGCCTGGGGTGGGGGGAAGATTAGGGAAGGGCAGTCAAGGAGAATCAGAGGCCCTCGGGGCTGGGCCAGTGGCACCGGCAGGCCACACTTCCCTGCGACACCCTGCTCTGGCACAACCACTAATGGGCAATGGCGATGGTTGTGTGGTTTTGAAGCTTCTTCCTGCCCACCGCCCACATCAGGGAGCATGCGCTTCTCAGAGTGGTCCCTGCACTTCAAGCCCAAACCCACCTCCCTTTGGTTCTGTTCTGTGCTTCATGGCCCCATAGAAAGTGGCTGCTCAGGCTGTCACAGCGCGTGGCATCTGCCCCTTCAGTGGGCAGCACGAGGAGGGAGCTGGAGGTCAGCAAAGGCAGTGGGGGCAGGCGGGGAGGCCGGCTGGCTCTGCGGTGCAGTGGAAGTTCAGAAGGGAGGCCACGGGGTAAGACACAGCAGGTTTGTCAGCCGAGACCCTCAGCCCCCACGGTGAGACGCGTCAACACGTGACGACGCTTCACGTCCTGGACATGGTCTGGCACCTCGGCACCCTCGACACTGACCTTTCTCAAATGTTTCATCCTCACGGGGTGAGGGTGCTTTGCCCACAGACTGGCTCGGCACACTGGAGGAGACCTACCCTCCGCAGAAGGCCGGCTAGCGAGCATCCACGTCTGCTTCGGAACTGCACTTCCCCATCACACCCAAATCGGCACAGTCTTCCTCGGCCACTGCCGTCCTCTCCCTGGGAGGAATTCAGGCAAATGTAACTTCCCCACCTCGGACACATCCACTGATGCTCCAGCTTCCTGTCCGATTAGTGTGCTGGGCGCGGGGTCGGCCGTGCCTGACTGTCCTGGCTGGATGGGACTATGCGAGCCGGTGGAGCAGACCAGCGTGTTCTGTCCTCCAGTTACCGCCACGGTTGCCATGGGAACCTACTGGCTCTAGCTGAGGTGTCTGAGGGCTGAAGCAGGGTCCTGAGGGAAAGAGCAGGGGATGGGCACCCAAGGGTGGCCGTGGATGGGTCCCCTGGGTCCCCTGCCACACTGGGCCTCTCAGAAAGAAGCTCGGCCACCCTGCCCAAGGCAGTCATAGACAGGAATGCCAAAGATGGCAGAGATAAGAGCCCACTGAGAAGTGACAGTAGTGGGGTCAGAGCCAGGTGGGTATGAGAGATACAATGCTCGAATCAAAATGAATGCCAAAACATCTCTGATAAGTAAAAGATCAAAATTTTAAACAAAGACAGGATCTGATGGAGTTAGGAGTGAGGTCAAGTCCTACAAGGCTGGGGTTGCATTGCATCTTCATTAATATTTTTGTTTTGTTTGTTACAGATGTTTTTGCATTCATTTTGATTTTTTTTTTTTTTAATTTTTGAGACAGGGTCTCACTTTGTAGTTCAGGCTGGTCCTGAACTCAGCCTTGAGCTCAGCAATCCTCCAGCCTCTTCCCCCTGAGTGCTGGGATTACAGGCATGAGCCACCACGCCCAGCACTGTGGTATATGGTACTGATTGCTGCTGGGTGTGAGTCTCCATGCCCAGCACTGTTGTATTTGGTTACCAGGGATCAAACCCAGGCCCTGTACTTGTAAGACAGGTGCTGGAACGACTCAGCTAAATTCTCGGTCCTCATTTTGATTTTTTAAAAAGACTGCATTGGTGTTTTTTAGATTACCAAGCTTTTGGTAGTCCCTTAGATTTTGCACTGGGGTGAATTCTTTTCTTGCCTCAGCCTGATCTGGGTCTGGGCAGGCAGTCAGCACAGGCCCCCATGCAGCTGAAAACACGTCATGTGACAAGGATCCAGGACATCAGTTCTTATCTGTCCGTGGCAGGGATCCCTCTCGGCTCTGAGAGAAACAGACTGAGATTTCACGTGACTGCAACATGAAGCCTGCTGCTAGGAAGCACGGGTGCTCAGCAGGCACAGGGGCCTATACACAGGGTGACAGTGACTCATGAGGTGGCTCCCATCTCCTGCCCTCCCTGAGGGGGCTGCTAAGGCGAGGGAAAGGAAGAGGGTGGGCAGGGAAGAGGCTGGCAGTCTTGCATGACTTGGGAGCAGAAGAAGAAGATTAGCTGCAATTTCCTGAAGCTGAGAGGCTGTTGATAAACGTTACTAATAATCAACCTTCAGATTTGACACCCAGCTCAGCCTAGGATTACTATTTTGTATGGAAATTGAACCCAAACCAGTAATTACCCTGGTGAGCTATGCCAGTCTTACCATGGAGCTTATTCTAGGCAGGAAAATGGCACCTGCATGTCAGTACAAGCTCACAGGAGCAAAGGAAGGTTTGGTGAAGGACACCTTCCAGAGCCCAAGTCGACCTGGGCTCTGCCACTGCAGTGGGACAGTATGGAGGCTACTCACACTCTTCCTAGGACCTGCTTTGGGCGAAGGACCCCACCTGACATCTAGTCTCTAAGCAGAGTCCACCTCTGACCACACTACCCCTGCCCTTCCCTACTCGGGCCTTGTTCACTGTCCCTACCTGTCAGAAACAGCTGCTTTGGCAGAGGGGTGGTTGTCCCCTCTCTAGCCACAGGTGTGGCTCTCCAAGCTAGACCCACCGATGGCTAACATGGTTCCGCGTGAGACGAGGGGCCTGAACCAGGATCAGTTGAGAAGGAAGCAATACGGGCCTGGAGCCCATTCCTCTTGTTCCCATTTGCTTCTGGTTCCAGAAAAGGACCAGATAAGCCTGAAACTCTCTGGCCTTTCCTGTGTCCACTCAGTGCCCTGAGAATGCTGGCACCTCCCAGAACGAGACCACAGGGGGAAAGGCTGCTCCTGTCCCGGAACTGACCCCTCCTCAGGGCACACTCATGCCTGGGTCCTCCCGGCAGGAGGCTTCCTGCAAAGGTAGCTGGATGATGAAAAGCACGGGCACTATTAAAGAAACTAACGGTGGTAGCAACATTCTCTTTTACTTATACATTGCTAGCCATCGGAAACTCTGCCCTTTCTTCTGTGTCAGGCCCAGTGGGAGGCTACAGGCCACAGAAAAGTGTCTCAGCCTTTGGGAAGACCTATTTGGTAGGGAGCACAATGGACAGGAAATTAAGACTTTAGGTCGTTCCTGGAAGCCTCATCCAACTGGGTAAAAATGCCCTGGAATACAGTCTGGAGGGTCCAGGCGCTGCCTCAGTGGGCAGACAGAGCTGCTCAGGCCTGTGAGATGGGGAGCGCGCCAACACAGCCTTCCGGCTGCAACTGCACCTGTGAACTTGGCAAGTGTCAGAAACACTGAGGACTTGACGCCTCGAGTGCGCCCTCTAGTGAGATCACGGCAGGAACGCATGCTAGTCATCAAGCTGAGGTTTGCTCTACTCTTATCCCGCCAGTATATGGATCCTTAAACTCAGATGTGCAAAAGGAAACCGAAAAAAAGGAGGCTTTGTATTGTTTGAAAGGTCCCAGGACTTGGAGGAAACAATGGCACCAGCGTCTGGAAGCAGCAAGCAGCGGGCCTAGAGGGGTTGGTTGTAAAAAGGGTAACCGTGGGGGCACACTGGGCTTCTCTACTACCCCACCCCCTCCGCAGTCTCTCCAGTGCTCCACTGAGACCTCAGCTGCGACCAGCTGCTGGCCTGGCCCATGGGTAGAGTGACAAGAAGCTGATGCCCAGAACCGGCCTGCTTAGCCTCACAGACGCCAAAGTAGAAGTGTGGGTCCCAGAGAAGCTGCGCTCACCATCACCTAGGAAGGGATCGAGCAAGGGTGCTCCCTCGACCCTCAGCTACCCTTCTGGGTCCTGGAATGCTTGTCGCCCCAATCATCAGACAGAAGAGCTGTCACCAGGTGTGAGACGAGTGGTCCCTACAGTGCGGTGCCCAGGCGTGGGAGCATCCAGCACGGGTGCATCAGAGGCGTGGGGACTCACGAGGAGGAAGGAGGACGCAGAGCAGGAGGAAGGAGGAGGCACAGCAGCACAGGGGACAGCTTCCAGGGGCCACAGAGCTCCCCTGAAAGGTCCAGAGAGTAAGTACTTCAGACTGTGGATTTCGGAGTGAAAGCAGCCACGCACGGACAGCGGTAGCGATGTCCCATGAACTATTTACAAAGACGGGCTGCTGGCCCGCCGGCCATGGTTCACCGGTCAGTACAAAAGCTGTCCACCTCAGTGGCCATCCACATTGGGCCAGCGAAGCCTCTGCTCAGTCACAGACTCGTCCTAATGAAGGCAAAGACCTGTGCTTTGGGACTACAGCCCACTTGCTGAGCCCCTGAGGGCGAGGCTGAGGGCGGGGCTGGGCGGCGTCAGGAGCCTCCGGGCCAGCGGGTAGGGCAGGAAGGTCAGAGTGCCCAAAGCCTGGCCCCTCTGGGCTGGATCTCCGGGCTGCCTTCCCAGCCCTTCCCCCGCAGGGTGGGGACACTCACCGGCAGTGGGAAGTTCTGAGCTGTCAGGGGTGCTGCGGCTGGCCTTCTTTCCCCCAGGGTCTCTCTCCACCAGGCCGCAGCTCCAGCCCTTCCCCCAGCGGGGAACCCCCAAGAGCCAGGCGGGGGGATGGGACTGAACTGCCCCAAGGACAAGCCGCCAGTCAGATGACACCCCGCGGAAGGTGAGGTGACCTGAGTGGGGAGGAGATGTAACCTGGCACCAGGAGGCAGGGGCCGAGGAGAAGCCAGGCTGGAACCGACCCCTGCCCCGCTAGGCTGGACCCCAGAGGCCCCCACCCGAGCCGGGAAGCACCTTGGGGCCTGCGCCAGCTTCCCCACCAGCCCCTGTTCCCCCACAGGTGGCACTACAGCGAGGAGACTGCGAGTCGCTGGTTCGGGCTGGGTCTCTGGGCTCTCCAGTTACACTAAAAGTGAGACCAGGGAAGATGTTATCGGCAGCGCACACACCACGCGCGCCCGCGGGTTCATCCAACATTGATGCGGCCCCGGATTGCCCCGAAGCCCCCGCAGCACAGTGTCGGCCGGGGGGTCCTCATTTGTAGCTTCTCGGGGAGGGCACACTGTCTGGGGCTCAGCGACCAAGGTCCCAGAAGGACTGTTCGCCCAGTGATCTGAGCAGACCCTCCCGTGTCAGGGGGCTGCTGGGCCAGCATGGTGCTTGGTTAGCCACACAAAAACTCCCAGCAAAAGGCAGCTATCCAGGCAGGCTGAGACCTCAGAAGTCTAGTTTGGGGCTCAGAGAAGGCAGAGGGTGCCATTCTGCCCTCACTTCCCAATCTCTCCCCTCAACTCCCAACGCGGGGAGCTGGTCTGTCTCCACCCCCTTTGATGTACACAAGTACACCCCCACGAGGCCACACTGGGTGGACACACATCCTCCTCCCCAAGAGGCGACGCTCACCAACATGCCTCAGGGTGCGCACACCTTAGGTTCACGCAGGTGCACGCTTCCCAGTCCTGGTCCCAGGAAGCCTCACCGCCATTGCACCTGCTCTCTGAGGAGGGAAACCACCCAAGGGTCAGTATGTGGAGGGCAGGACGGCCCCATGGGCCTTGGGTAAAGGTGATGATCCTAGCATTCTACCGAGTTGATCCACAGCACCAGAGGGCTGGGGAGGGACAGGAGTTGGGGATAATTTATTGTAAAGAGAATCTTGCAGGCTCCTTAGACACTGGGACTTCATCCCTGAGCTGAGCTCTATGCCTCTCATTCTGACTAGCTTCCCATGGACTGCAGTTCTCCAGAAGTAGTACCACACGAAGCTGCTTCTTGTGTGACAGCGCCGAGACTGTTCCCTACAGTCTGCTCACCTCACAGAAAACCAATCACATGGCCCTAGAATTTTCTTTGTTCACCTCTGGATCTGAAGACAGAACACCTGCCCAAGGCTGCAGACGGAGGCTGACTGGGAGCACGCACCGAGCCTAAGAGGTAAATGCTCGTAGCCACAGTCCGCACTGCTCGGTGTGAAGCCAATGGGAAAGGATTGCTCCAACCCCTTGACTGCCGTTCAAAGCAGAGCTCACTGAGCCTCTGCACTCCCACCTGCCCCGCTCAGTGCAGTAGGAAGGGCAGCAGGACTCCGAGCAACACCTCCAGCTACCTGCCTCAAGGGGCCTCACCTGAGCGCCTCTGCACGGCGTGGGTCTTCCATGCCCACCTGCCCTGTTTTCATCCATGCACCCTGGACTCTCAGGAGGCCGCAGCTGCAGATAGCACCAGTGCTTCCTCAGCAGGCCGGCCTCCTCACTTCAGAGAACAGGTCCTGAGAACCAGGGTTGCTTACCCTGGCTGTCCCTAGGGCCGCTCTGTACTGTACAGTCCCTTCCAGCTTCTCTGCTCATCCTGACCCAGCAGCAGTGGGGACTGGAGTGAACTGGGGTCATCCTGCTGGTCCCTCTGCGGTGGTCTCTCCACAACCGTGGATAGGTCCACGTTGAAGAGTGGGGCCCGTTCTGATGAATGTGAGCATGTTCTAGACAAAAATGAGGGTGTTTCAGTGCTCCAGTTTACCTGAGCTCTCCCCGTCCCTCAGGAAGGAGCCTTGTCTTCCGGTGCTGGTAAGGTCCCACCGTGAGCCCCTCCCTCCCTCTGCTTCTCATCCCTGGCCCGGAAGCCCCACAACTGTGCCCCTCTCACCAACCGGTCCGTGTGGAGACCACCTCTTGGCATTAGCCATGCATCTTCAAGGGCAGCAGTGCCCCTTAGGGTCAGCCCTCCCCCTCTCAGCCTCCTTGCCTTCCTGTCCCGGCCCCTCCCAGAGTACCTCAGGCCAGACCTGCCTGCATTACTGTACCTTCCCTCTATCTGGGAACTGCCGAACTCTCGTATCCGACAGGACGGAAGAGTCCTGTTTTTTAGGATGTCCCTCACCACACGCAATCAGACAGCCCTATGTGCCGGGTGCTGTCCTCAGCATTCTGTACATGGGAAGCCTCACATAGAGACTGACCTATTCCTCACAAACATCCTGAGGAACTAACGGTGAGACAGGCTCACAGAGGGCGTTACCACGTCACACAGGTACCCTGCAAGTGATCTGAGTACTGATGAGACAGATGAGTTTTGGGGACACTAGGAAGCAGAAGCCTGAATCATGGCTGAGAAGGCTCTGAATTCTCACACCCTCCCACCCTGCACCGGCCCCACCTCTCACAAAAGAATGTAGCTTTGAGAGTGTGAGTCTGGGTAAAGAACCAGAATAGCTCAATTTTCCTAAAGAGAAGCACTTAGTTCATTAGTTTTTTGGTTTTTTAGAAAGTCGTCAAGTTAGCTTTAGCATGAAAGGGCGACTTTAACAACAAAAATTCAGCGGTTTCCTCAATCTGACATAAATCTCTCTGTTTGGAGCCCAAGGGGACAAAGAAAACTACACATAGATGCGCTGTAGAGGAGACCAGCAGGGTTCCCCTAAGCTCCAGGCCAATTAAATCATGAGCTTCACTTCCCCTAATCCTCCTGTGGATGTGGCTGTTCTCTTCCTCAGCTTCACAGCCCACCAGGAAAAATAATAAACACTGGCTTCTCACAGTGGCCCTTCACTGTCAGCAAAATTTTCACTATCATTTTATAAATGGAGAAAGCGAGACTAAAGGAGATCCAGAAACTATCTACTAGATAGATGTCTAAATTGTTTGATCTTTGTTTTTTTTTTTTTCTTTTTACAAGTGGAAGATAAGTTTCTATTATCAATCAAACAATAGGGATTTCCTCTTACTGGGACTTATTTCTATAGCCAGTAAGCTAGGAGCTGATTTGCAAACCCAGATCTAATTCCTAGATTTGTGCTCTAATTCCCTCTGTGCCATCTTAGTGATCCAGTTTCTTGGTAGTCCCCGCCTTCCTCAGACATGCACTATGCCCTCTTATTCAAAACTTACTACAAAGCCAAAATAATCAAAACAAAACAAAGGAAAGAGTACTGGCAAAGGAGACGCACAGAGACTAATTCAAAAGGAACGGAGAGGCAAAATATAAACCCATCGATCGATGGGCAATTGATTTTTAACACGGTGCCAAGTCCTTTACTGGGAGATAAATAATAGTGTCTTCAACAAATGGTGCTAGGATTACTGGAATTCCATGTACAAAAGATTGACCTAGGACCTCTACCTCATACCACATGGAAAAGTTAACTAAAAAGAGAAGAAAAACAGAAAAAAAAAAAGGGAAAATCTTCATGATCTTGCCTTTGGCAATGGATTCTTACCTATGACACCAAAATCCTAAGCAACAAAAGGAAGAAAAAAGGTACAGTCTACTGCATGAAAATTAAAAACTGCTATGCTTCAAATGATCTTACCAAGAAAGTGATAAGATAACCTACAGAATGGGAGATGATATTTGCAAACCATGGATTATATGTTTAATACCCAGAATAAATAATTACTATAACTCAACAACAAATGATAAACGAACTGATTTAAAATGGACAAAATACTTGAGCAGACTTTCCCCAAGTGATACAAATGGCCTGGAAGCCGTGAGAAGATGCCTAACTCCCTTAATGATTATGGAAATGCAAATCAAAATCACAATAGGGTACCACTTCGCACATCCTAGAACTTCCAACGACAATCTGCAGAAATTTACTGGTTCTTGTGAGGATGCAGAGAAACAGCTACTCTTGTAAGTTGCTAGTAAGAAGATAAAATGGTGCACCCTAAGTAGGAAACAGTTTATACTTCCTCAAAAGAGCTAAATACAGAATTATCACACGAGCCAACAAGTCCACCCCCAAGCATATGTACAAAAGAAATGAAAACAGAGACTCAGATATTGCATGGCAATATTCACTACAATGCCCAAAAGATGGGTACAACTGAAGTGCTTGCCAACAGGTGAATGAACAAATACAAAGTGGTGTGTGTCCATGTGAGAGTGAGTGTACGCCCACATATATACGGGATATTATTCGGTCCAAAGAAGAATGAAGTTTTCATACTTGCAACAACATGAAAATGTTACCCGCAATGAAAGAAGCAAGACACAAGAGGGAAAATATTGTTCGATTCTACTCATATGAAATGTCTACAATAGACAAATTCGTACTGGAGTTCCAAAAATATTATTTATAATACCATCAAGAAATACACAGTAAAAGTTGGGGAGCGTGGTACACGTCTGTAATCACAGCACTCTGGAGGGTGAGGTAAGAGGATCACAAGTTCAAGCCTCATCTGGGCTATTTACTGACTGAGCAGGACCTGTCTCAAAATAAAGAACTAAAAAAGGATTAGGGCAGTATCTTAACGCAAAGGGCCTGGGTTCAACCTCTAGTAATTCCAAAAGAAAGAGGAAGGAAAGGACGAAGAAAGAAAGATAAAGAGGTAGAGGGAGAAAGGGAAGGAGAAGTAACAAAGGACAAACAGTACAGACATAAATTTAGAATAAGGTCGAGTTATTTTCTTTTTTAGAGAAGTTTTCACTATTATGCCCAGGCTGGCCTCAGACTCCTCAGCTCAAGTGAACCTCCTGCTTCAGCCTCTAATTAGCTGGGACACTACCATGTCCAGATTGAGTTTCTTTTCTTTTTTTTGCAGTACTGGGGATCGAATTCAGGCCCTTGTACTTCCAAGGTAGGCACAGTACCACTTGAGCTAAATCCCTAGCCTCCAGCCTTAAATTTTAGTAGAAGTACAAAAAGAAAAAAAGAACTTTTCCTTTATTTTCCTAATACTGGCAGGACAATTAGGTTTTTAAAAATGAAACTACTATAGGGCCAAGGATTTAGCTCAGTGGTTCCGGTGCCTGCTTTGCAAGTGCAAGGACCTGGGTTTGATCCCCTGAAACCACATACAACAATTCTGGGCATGGAGACTCATGCCCACCAACAATCAGTAACACATACCACAATGGTAGGGATAGGGGCTCATACCTGTAATCCCAGCACTCAGGAGGCAGAGGCAGGAGGACTGCTGTGAGTTCAAAGCTCTCCTGAGCTACATATTGAGTTCAGGGCCAGCCTGAACTACAAAGCGAAGCCCTGCCTCAAAAAAAAAAAAAAGTGTTCCTAGAAGGGAGCTTTTGCCACTTAGATATGGCACCAAAAATAAATCCATAAAAGAACTAACTGATAAACTGGATTTCATCAGAAGTAAAAACTTATGTTCTTGAAAATACATAAAAGAATGAAAAGAAAGCAACAGATAGGAGAAAGTTTTAGAAGGCATGTATCTGATACAGGACAGGTATCCGGAACACACAAAGAATCCTCAAAACTCAGTAACAAAATAACATAACCCAATTTGAAAACAGGAAAAATATTGTAAAGGACATTTCTTCCCAAAAGACATACAAAAGACAAATATGCATGTGAAAAGAAGCTCAATGTTATCAGCCATCGGGGAAATACAAAATAAAATCACAATATAACATTATGTACCTAGTAGAATGACAAATCCTAAAAAGATTGACCGGCTTGTACCTGCTCATCCCCAGGATGTGGAGGAACTGAACCTCGTACGCTGCTCCTGAGAATGCATGGCGATACACCCACCTGTGAGAAGCTGCATAGTTTGTTCAAAAGTGAAAGATAGATCTGCCACATGTTCTGGCCATTCCACTGTTAAGTATTTGCTCGACAGAAATAAAAAATGTATATTCATACATAGACTTCTTGAATATCCGAAACGGCTTTTATCTGAAATGGTCCAAACTGGAAACGAGCAACAGATGAATGTATAAACAAACTGTGGTATATCCCTTCCATAAAACACGATTCGATAGCAAAAAGGAATGATCTACTGAATTATGCAACAAGAATATGAAAATAAGTATGCTGCATGGAAGAAATAATTGGTATTTAAAAGGATGTTTTACATTTATTTAAAATTATAAGAAATGCAAAGAAATCAGTGGTTCTCTGACGATGGGGCCTGGACACAGGGGTTGGAAGAAGAGGTAGAAAAGGTATTACAGAGAGGCGCAAGGACGCACTGCCTTCCCGGGGCCCTCTGATGCGCTCGGCCACTCTTCATCTTTAGGACCTTTTCCACTCACTGTGTCCCTCCCACTGAACATTCTTTCCCAGGTGATACTACTGTTGTTTTTTCACCTCGCTGCTGGAGTATCAACTTATCAGCAAGTCCTTGGACCACACTACATGACAGAATAACTCATCACCACCCACCCCCATGTGTAGTCTGACTCTAGTCTCCTCATCCTGTTTTATTTTCTTCTGCACGTGTCATACAAGTCATTTAGCACTCATACATTTTATATACATGTATACAATATATACACATACAATTTGTCGGTTTATCTCTACTAGACAGGAAGAACTAAGAGACCAGGGGCTTTGGCTTTGTTTTGTTCATTACTGTCTCCAGTGTGGAAAATATTGCCTGGTATTTACAAAGTTCTTGAATATGACATACTAAATGAATGGCCACTAAGAGACAGGTGCCATCTTTTCTCTTTTGTAGGTGGGGGTAAGTCACACAGCCAATAATTGGCAGATCTGGGTTTCAGAGCTAGAGCACGTTGTGTGAGAGGCCAGACTGGTAAATCGACAGGTGGTAAATCGACAGACTGGTAATACAACAGGGCGGTTAGAGTGACCGTCTACTGGAGCAGAAATCTTTTCAGTCCTCTGGAGAATGATCTGACAACAGCCAGAAACTGAAAAAAACAACCTCTCTTAAAGAAATTGGTTGCAGGGGGCCGGGGATTTAGCTCAGTGGTTCCGGCACCTGTCTTGCAGGCGCAAGGGCCCGGGTTCGATCCCGGTAACCACATACCATACTGGGCGTGGAGACTCACCCCAGCAGCAACCAGTATCACATAGCACAGTGCCGGGCGTGGTGGCTCACGCCTGTAATCCCAGCCCTAGGGAGGCAGAGACAGGAGGATTGCTGTGATGTGAGTTGGAGGCTGAGCTCAGGGCCAGCCTGAACCACAAAAGCGAGACCCTGTCTCAAAAAAAAACTTAAAAAAAAAGAAATTGGTTGCAATCAAATAATCAGACACGAGGGAAACATGGTCCATATACAAGGATTTTTATCACAGAATTGTTTATAAATAGTAAAGAAATGGAAACAACAACAACAATACACCACAAGAGTGACGACATGGAATGGAAGTGACGTGGACTCAGGAAGTGACAGAAGACCACACTCGACACGATCAATATCCTAAGGAGCTGGAGGTGAGGTGAGGTCGTTACGGCCTGAGGGAGCGGATAAGAGTCACAGAGAGGAACCTTGAGAGTGATGAGGGTTGGAAGGAGCTGTTACGGACAACAGGAGAGAAGGACACCATGTCAAAGTCAAAGACTAAGAGATGGTGGAGGTGGCCTGGCTGAAGACGAAGACTGTGACAGGGCTGACAATCTGTATGGCCGTGTCATTCTGTAGTAGTATTGATCCATGCAGGCTGGAGTTGTGCTGAGTATACATAAGGGAACAAAAGGCGCTGGATGAATGATTCTAATAATCTATCATGCAGTTCAAGCTAAGAAGGGGAGACCAAGAAAAGGGGGATAGAATAGGAGAAGTAGGGAGATGAGGGCACTCAAGAACCCTGGCACACACAATGCCGAGTCAGACATCACTGTGCCTGAGATCAAAAGTGACGCAGTTCTGAGTATTGACACCCAGATGTTTCTGCTATGACTAACCAGAGTGGAGTCCAGAATGGGAAGGTCCAGAAACTGGGAGTGAAGAGTGTTAGTTCGGTCATGGCATTGACACTGAAGACTTTTTTAAGAAAATGACTGGAGTTTTACTGGAGACAATATGCATAACAAACGCCAAGCTGTTGAAAACCAGTGGATTTGTTGATACTTATTCTGTGTCAGTTGTTTACATAAACGTTTTGTTTCACCTTTCTAACAATCAGTGGTACAGCAAGAACAGATAGGTTAAGGGAGTAGACTTGGAGAACTCACAACCAACGTCAGCGGTGAGTTCATTTGATTGGAAGGGTACCGAACAGAGAACATACAGCTGTCAGTGAAGGGTCTGTTTTTGAACATGTTGAGCTAATAGTGTTGGTGGATTGTCTTGAGGGAGGTGTCCACAAGCACCTGGAGATGTAGAGTTAAGTTTTGGCAAGCAGGTCTGGGTTGAAGAGAATTGATCTATTTGTTAATAGCATGAAGTTATAGCTGACAGCAGGGTGCAGCCTGCAGATAGACTATAGTGGAAGAAGAGAGATCTTTGGCATAGATTCATATCTGGATACTGTGTAGCACAAGGAGTCAGCAAGTTAACATATGTAAGCAGCATATCCAGCTAGACCGTAAAGTTGTCTTACATTGTTTGCAGCTCCTCCTTTCAAGAGGTAAGTTCTAACTTTCCAGCCCTTAAAGACAGGCTGGCATTGTGCTGATTCTGATTAATGCAGTGTGCCATAGGGATCTTGTACAAGTTGCAAACCTAGGCCTCAAGTAGCCCTGTACTTTTCTGCTGTCCCAGTGGGAACCTTTCTACAAACTGAATACATCTGAGCCCACCTGCTGGAAGACAAGAGAACATGTAAACAAAGACCACAGTTGTTTTGGACTTCCCACTTCCAGACCAGCTACATAAGCAACTTCATCTGGGAAAGCTGAGCCTAACCTAGACCATTTGTTTACTAAGCCAAGACCAAATTGAAGATTTACAGAATCTTGAACCAATTAAAAGAGTTGTTGGTCTCAGCTATAATGTTCAGGAGTGTTTTTGTTACACAGCAATAGATTACTGATACACACTTGGTTCCAGAATCAAAAGCAAAAACAGCCTAAGTATATACAGTACAGAGAAGTCAACTTGGATGAAGACTTGAAGAAGAGTGATTTCCCAGTTCAAAGATGTGGTACAGGAAGGAGTTAGGTAACATGCTTGGAAAGTGAGTTTTAACTATTTACTTATAAGGCTGGGGATGGGGATGGGGGCAGAAAAATTAGAATTTCACTTTTAACATCTGTGTACCCCATGCATGTATTACTTGTATAATACTTTTTAAAGCTTTATTGAGGGTTGTGTAATTTTTCTAGTAATTCAATATTAACATTTAAAAAACCGTAGTTGTTAAGAGAATGGAGGTGAGTAGTTTGGATTAGTGATTCCAGAGAACAACCAAAGGGCTGTATCACCGCTGGGATGTTCTAGAGAATACTGAGTACCAGGTACTATCCTTAGCTATTCTGACTCAATTAGTCTGGACAAGGGCCAGGGAAGCTGGTTTTCCTCCCCAGATGTTGAGGTGGTGAAGGAAGACTAGAGTTCAGAAGCCACACAGCAGGAAATATCTTTATTTCCAAGTCTTAAAAAGGAGAAGTGTTTTTAAAACTGAGCTTTTGAAAATGAGGATTCCCAGTAACACCCACTATATGTATTAACAAATCAGCAGTATGACTTGTTACATGTTCTACATGTTCAAGCCCTTGTGTTACCTTGTTTTATATTCACACTCACCCATTTTACAGATTAAAAGGTTGAGGCTCGGAATGAGGAAATATTTTGTCCAAGATTAGCTAGATGAAGTCAGTATTTAAGTCCAGATTACTTAATGCCAGTGTTTTTGGTTTTGTCTTCATAGCAATAAATTTAATTACAATACTGAATCTGTTCAATTTTGTTTTTTCTCGTAATTAGGCCTCATTTTTTGCACATGTATTAGGCCTTTGACACACACAATTGCTTATTTTCACTAAACTGTGAGCTCATGTAGGATGAGGAATTATGTTTTTATCCCTTTATCTCCATGGCCCAGCACATAGTTTGTCGAATGAGAATGTGAATGTATAATTTGTGATCTGAACACAAGTGTGTAGATTCTTCATTTTAAAATTAATATTCTAGTTATTTCAGAGTTCTTGTCATAGAGAACACCGCACTTCAAACGGGCAAATTCACTGGATTGACAGGCAAATTCACTGGATTGACAAATTCACAACGGTTATATATTTATTAAGGATTGATGAGAAAAAGGAATCTACCAATTCAGATGATATTTTCCCCCAAAGGAGGCAGCGAATGCGAAGAGAAGTGGCCCCATCTCGGGGGAGGGGGCAGGAGGGCAAACCTGGACAGGCTGATGCCAGGGAAATGGGAAGGTAAAGAAGAAAGAAACAGATGGGATCCGCGGGAGGCTGGACAGGGAGCTAAAAGGGGTCCTAGGGGAATTAGCTTGGGGAAGAAGGGACATCTGTTTCTCTGAATCTAGTAAAACAAAGGTTGTCAAAGATGCAGCAGCCCGTTTTGCCTGGGGATTGAACTTCCAATCCATCTTTCTTTTTTTTTTTTTTTAATTTGGAAAGAAGGTCTTAATAAATTGCTAAATCGCACAGACAGGCTGGGCTCGACCTCGCGATCTTTTAGTTCCTCTTAGGGTGCTGGGATTACCTGTGTGGATCCCCACGCCCAGCTAGGGTTTCTCCAAGGGAGAAAGGAAGAGCAGCAGTACAAAGCTGCACTTTTGGAAGGCGAGAGCCCCTCAGTTAATGAAGTTTCTCTTCCAGCCTTCACCCTCTGGGGCCATGACGCAAAAATTTAAGTACAAAATTCTGGCGATCAACACAGACTTGCGAACTTTTCTAACTATTCCCCACTATCAGCACAGTTCTATTTGAAACAGAGAAGTGGCGATATAATGTGAGAATAAATCTGCTCTGCTTCATCACCAACTCACTGGGCTGTCCTTGTTTTTCTCATCTCGCCAGGGACGGCGATTCCATCCTCCAGGACCAGCGCGTGGGGAGCGCGGCCGGCTGCTCACCGCCCACGCGGCAGCGCGGCGCCTGGCAACCCCGCGGCTCCTGCGCCCGGACCGCCGGCTGCGGCTGCAGTGCGCCCCGGGCAGGTCCGGGGCAGCGAGCCGGGCGCTCACTCCGCTGCAGCCTCGGTCCACGTCGGGGTGAGCGGGGAGCAGACCCGGGGGCCACGGCGGTGCCGGGCGCAGCCAGGACCCCGAGCGCCGCGCCCCCCGCCGGCCCCGCGGCGCCTGTTCGCGCTCTGCCTTCGCCCACTACGGCCTCGGAGCTGCGCAGCGGGGCGGGGGCTCCGGTCGGGCCTGGGGCCTCGGGGCCCCGCGCCCCCCGACAGCGCCGCCCTGGCCGAGCGCCGGCCGCGCCTCCGGCCCGAGTCCGGGCCCCGCGCTCCCGGCTCCACGCGCGCCCCACCTGTCGTAGCTCCAGCGGCTGTAGGAGAGGGTCCGGTGGCTGCTGACTCCCTCCATCGCCGCCTCCGGACTCGGCTCCGCTCCGAGGGCGGCGGCGGCTGCGCCCGGCTCGCGAGTCCTCGCGGGCGGAGGTCTGGACTGTACCATTCGCCCCCCAGGGGTGACCCCGCCGGCTGTGCCAATGGCGAGGGCGCGCGGCGGCGGGACCCGAGCCCGTGGGGCCCCCTCCCCTGCGCGCGGCTCCCGCGGGGGCGCGGCTGCCGCAGCTCCACTGCTTATTTATTTCCGAAGTGCGCCCCGCGTCGCCATGGCAACCGCTCCATCTTTTCCGGCGTCACTAAGGCACCGCTGATTTCAAACCTTCCCGGGACTGGGACTGCTAAGAGGCTTTCCATCTGCTTGCGTGGGAACCCGGGATACGCTGTCTTTACTCAGGGCCCTACTTCCAGGGATGCCTCCTCCTTTCTGCTGTGGGAGTCTTCACCGTCCTTTTGCTCCCACCCCTCCACCCACAAGTTCCTCTCCTTTTTAGAGAACCAGAATAGACAGCCTCCTAATTTTCCAGATTCCCACCATCTCGCTTTCCTGCTTCCCCAACCTGGGTGTCACTGTGCCTTCTCTTCCAGCTGCCTCCCTCCTTACTGGAGCAGAAAGCCACCCTTCCTCCCTCTCCCCAATCAGATTCCCTGGGCACGCTGTCTTGTCTGTTAAGGCCTCCCGGGTTCAGAAAGCCAAGTTCCATAAACACTCCCATTTCTAGGTCATCTCGTTCTGTTTATGTCCCTTTGTGCCTTCCCTTCATTACTGCAAATCTTTTGGAAAAAGTCCAGTTGTCTTGGTTCAACCAGGCAAAAATGCCTTCTTTATGTCTGGCTGATGGGGACCAGGGAAGAAGGCCAAAGAGAATGGCAGTCTAGCTGGGGCAGATGGGTTAAGCAGAGACCGCTGGGTTATTTCTGTCTGTGCGCCAGGCTCCTCCTACCCTTCCCCCAACCTGGGTCTCTGGCTGTAAGGATTTACAGGTATAATCTTCTTGCCTTCTTGCAGAGGTCACAAAAGCCTAAGAAGGACCTTTCAGTGCAGCTGTTCTGGGGAAGGTTGAGCCAACTTCCTGTTGGGGTCAGAGCCCTAGTAGAGATGCTAGGTTCCTGGAGGTGGTGGGTAAGGAGGTAGGTCTTGTTCAAGTTGAGATCCTAATGACTCCTGTGAATCTAGAGTTAACCCTGTGTGTCTGGAGGTTGGAACCAACAGTGCACCTACCTGTTGAATCCAGTTTATGGAGTATTTGTTCTGAACAATGTTTTTTCATTGAACAGATTGGTGACATTTTGTTGATCAGAAAGGGTTAAAGAGTGAGCCTCTTATCTGTGAGGTCTCCCATAGCAATATCAAGGGCAGGGAGCCACTGCCCCTGGCCCTGAAAAGACAAGCTCCAAGGAAGGAAATGTAAGAGGACCAGAAAAGGGATTCCCCCATCAGAGAGCCTCACCTTATGGCAGTGTCATGTACTCCAGCCCAGCAGAAGGCACAAAGACCCCGGAGACTGACACCTGGCCCCAGTGAGGCCCAGGTGAGGCCTTGGAGGTGACAGTGAGATACACAGATTCTGCAGAAAGCAGCTACTGGGCACAGCACTAGAGACCTGTGGCTGTAAGAGCCAATGGCAGGTACTGACCTCACCTCCAAATCCTGATTCCTCTAGAAGCAGAAACCAGATTAAGGCAGGGTGTCCTGAGCTTGAGCCGAAAGCCTTGAGGATCCTAATACCCTAGACATTGCTAGGCAGATGGAAGAGCCAATCCCCCACTCCCCCACCCACCCCCAAAAAAAACCAAGGAAAAGACCCTTATCAGTGCTCTAGTGGTGTATTAACATCCTAAGAGAGGGGGACGTATGATGAAGTTTTTGTCATTGTTTCTTTTGTGACAGGGTCTTGCTAGGTAGTCCAGGTCAAACCTGAAATTACTATGTAGCCCAGCCTACAAAACCATGATCCTCCCTCCCCAGCCTCTCGAGTACTGGGATTACAGGTATGGACCACCCTGGCATTACATATGGCAGTTTAAAGCCTGTCTTCAAACTCTTGGATAATTTCCCTCCTTGATCTATGTTACCATCCCTCACACTGAATTCTAAGTCACATAATTACGAGCTTAAGTGTTCTCTTGTTCACTGGAGCCCTGAGCTGCCATGTTAGAAGTCTGAATGGTATGAAACTGCCAACCTGCCAGGAAGCCTGAGCTCTGAGGACAGGTCTTTCGTAGATGCTTCAGTTCACAGTCCAACTAGACCCAGCCTCGGAGATGCTGCTACTTCTAGGCATAATCAACAGCCACCATATAAAATAAGAACATGAGTATGAGTTACTGTAATGCAGGATTCAGGACCCTACACCATTCCTGGCTGTTTGTTTGCAGATGTCTCTACTACAGTACTATGATTCGTTAAGTCGGACTTTCCTATGGGATTTCTTCCCTGGACATGCTCACACCGTCATGCCCCAGGCCAACAGGTGAAGCCAGCCGTTTCTGCTGAGAGATGGGCCTCTTCTCCAGGCTGCACTCTGACACACTGATGAGCCATTTCCTCTCCCGCCCACCACTCAGGGTGGTGACGTCACAGGTACAGGCCCAACTATACAATATTAATCTCTAGTATCCCTGCAGTACGCTCAATATTGTGTTGTCCCAGAACCGGTACATTGA
The DNA here is from genome assembly GCA_004026965.1 of Petromus typicus. NCBI lineage: Eukaryota > Metazoa > Chordata > Mammalia > Rodentia > Petromuridae > Petromus > Petromus typicus. The sequence goes on from PVIR01008511.1 coordinate 31,209, forward strand.
AACCCAGCTCCCACGGTTATTTGAGAGATAATTAGGTCGTGAGGCCTGAGAAAGTTTCCTCACCCCTTCTTCCCTGTAAGGACACAGCAAAAAGGTAGCTATCCCTACGTCAGGAAGTGGGTCCTTATCAGACTCTGAATCTGCTCAGGGCCTTGATTTTGGATATCCCAGTCTCCAAAACTGCAAGAAATAAATTTTTGGTGTTTGTAAGCCACTCCGTTGATGGTACTTTTGCTGTAGTAACTCCAGTAGACTAAGACAACCCCTGCTCCTTTCTGTTCCAAACACATGGTGGAATTTGTTCATTTAGATCACTGTCACCTTCTTATAAACCTTCAGGTTCTTTACAAGTGAAAGAAGAGCTGAGAATAGAGGTCTGAGAAGTTGACATGGATGGACAGGTATTTTTACTTAATATCTCCAACTTGCTTCCTGTGACAGGAGCAGGCCTGTGTTTCCCCACCCTCGACAGCTCCAGCTCTCATGGAGTGGGCGTGATGTACACCTGTGAGGGGTTATTTGGAAAGCTGAGCAAGAGGCCAGGCAGGGCTGGCAGCTGAATGGATCGAGAGGGGAAGGTGTCGGAAGTGCTATGGTTCAGCCGTGAGTTCTTAAATGGAGGCCGAAGCTCTGAAAATTCTTGATAGAGGCAATTATTTTGAAAACCATGGACTTTCAGAACATTTTCAGAGTTAGTATTATTATTTATTTATTTATTTATTTTAGGTTTTTTGAGACAGGGTCTTGCTTTGTAGTTCAGGCTGGCCCTGAGCTCAGCCTCAAACTCATATCACAGCAGTCCTCCTGCCTCTGCCTCCCGAGTGCTGGGATGACAGGCGTGAGCCACCACGCCCGGCACTGTGGTATGTGGTACTGGTTGCTGCTGGGCGTGAGTCTCCATACCCAGTATGGTATGTGGTTAACCGGGGATCGAACCCGGGTCCTTGCTCTTGCAAGACAGGTGCCGGAACCACTGAGCCAAATCCCCGGCCCCAGAGTTAGTATTATTTATGCGGTAAGAAGGTTTATTAAGTATCAAGAAGTAAAAAATATATATATATATAAAGTATATATATATTTTCAAGCATTTTCAAATGCTTGCTTCTTTGTTGTTCTTTTGCTATTATTTTTTATTTTGACATAGAAATCAGAGACAAAATATAAACTACAGTTGGTGTTAGTTTTACTGAAACTGCAAGTCACAAAAAGCTATTTCTGACATCGCTGAACTTATGAATGATTAGGACATGATCAGATGTGGGATATCATCATTTTTAACTTGTGTACAACAATCACATATAAATACGCATGTTGGATTTATATTAATATTGCAATACTCACATAAATAGATAACCTTCTAATAGAACTTGGAGGGAAAAATCATTTCATGTGTTTTACTCATAAAATTTCACCATGTAGTTTTGTAATTGGATGTCTTAGTCATTTTCTTCACTACTGGGACAAATACCCAACAGCCACAAGGTAGACAGAGATGTTTATTTTGGCTCACAATTATAGCCCCTGGCTTCAAGGCAGATACAGCATGGCAGAGGGGCATAGCACAGGAAAGATGCCCATGGCATGGTGTGGTTAGGAAGCAGAGAGCTAAGGATGAACCTGAGAGGCAGCTACATCCTTCCAGGTCATGCCCCTAGTGTCCCACATCCAACCAGGCCCCAACTTTTAAGGACAAGTTGTTACAATGCCACTATGACCAGCTTCCTTGACAGCCCACCTTTGGACACATGAGGCTTTTGGGGGACATAGATCTATAACATTTCGTAACTATGTTTTAGTAGCTGTGATGACTGTGAGAGCTCCTGATGTATCAATTATTATAAGTTTTCAAAAAGTTAAATCTGAAAATGAATGATATATTAATTCAAATATTAAGAAACCTTCCTAGATAATCTTGAGAAAACTTGGTATTTATCCAGAGCTACAAATTTTTGTAATAGAAGTCAGAATAACTGAAGGAGCTAGGACAGTAGAAACCCCAGCAGAGTCTGTGGGAATCTTCTTAGTGATGTGTTTCCAGGATGGGGCCAGAGGTCGGAGATTGAACGAGGGCCAGCAGCCCCAAAGGCTCGGCTCTCAGAGAGTTTTATTCCCTTAGTTTGATTTTAGAAAATATCAGGCACAGTTCTGGGCCACCATGAGCGAGATGAGCGGACCGGGAGGACTGGCAGACCCAAATGGGCTTTGTATGTTTAAGGAAGAAGGATGCAGAATGTATGGGCCAGGTGGTCAGAGAGGTCATGGTGGGATGACAGAGCAGCACAGTGAGGGACAAGCTAGCTTCTTTACTTTTCTCCCCACAGTGAGACAAGCTAGCTCTTAGCAAGAAGATGACGGTGGATCAGATACTTCTTCTAGGTGACAAGATGACAAAGAAATCTTTTTTGGGGAGAAAGGCCTGAGGTCAGGGTCTCCAAAATCCTCACCAGGAGGACCCAAACGGTTCTGCCTGTGGTTATGCTCATACTATGTTTTATTACACTGAAGAGACTGTATGTAAATGTCTCCAAAATGAATCTGGACTCCATGATTTATGGGAAGGACTGAATAAGAGAAAGCTGTTATACTCATGGCTGTGGCTTATTTCAGTGAAGAGACACAGACTAGCAAAGGGAAAAGGCTCAAGGGAGGAGCCAAGAGAAACCATGCACAACCCCTGGGGGTTCCTGGGGGAGCTGGAGGGGATCCATCCTCGAGGCGACAACACATAGTGTCACACGTGAAGTGCTGCCAATCACGAGGCTCATCAGGCCTTCGCGTCCAAGTTTTTAAGGGAAGAAGTCAGTTGGGAGGACACACAGGGCCTGTATGGTTGACCTCACAATAACTTGTCCCCACCCCAGTGAAAAAGAGAGATCATCATAGTACACTGCATTCGGATAAACGTACCTCGTTATAGTGGTGCACCATATCCTAAGGCAAAAGTATACAAAAGCATTGTTAGTAAGCTGAGTATTCTAAGTGCCCAGAAAACACAGGACTTGGATCTCTTCCCCCGAGGTCCGTGATGAGGTCTGCTGGAGCCTCTTTGCCCACCTGCACAGAGCCATAGGCTCCTACAATCTTTTATACCTGAGTGTCCTTGCTTTGGGTGTGACAGCAGAGGTGTAACCTGTACTCCAGGCTTCCCTGAAGGATCTGGTGCCCCCAACATCTTCGGAGCTCTGCTCGAGACCTCCCCTTGGGTGAGCTCCTTCTATTTCTTGTCCTGTTGGACCCAATTCTTTACTTTTCTCCCCAGCAGCATTTCAGTGAAGTTCTGGAGCTGCCTAGGACCAAGAGCTGATAGTTCACAACTCCTCCCACCTCCATTTTCTGAGACAACACGTGGTTAGCTTTCACCTGGTCATGGTGAAGGAATATTCGGAAAGCTGTGTAGACTTAGGTTTGGGAGCTGGGACATGTCTTTGCAGAAAATTACTTGTCCTTGGGAAGGGAGCTCCTGGTAAGCCACTGGGCTCCAACAGAGCACAGACGTGAGGGCTTCAAAAACCATAGGACTAAACAGCCCATGGTAATCCGGGACATCAGTGATATAGTTACATAGCTGCAAACTGAGTGGTTTGTGTTTACTAATTCATCAGCTACAAGCTATGAATTCACTGTATAAAGACAATGGTACATTTTGGGTTGGATCCAGACCATGATGAACCACTCTGTCTCCTCAGTCATATTTATGACCTCATGTATATGGAAACATTCCTACTGCCATAGAAACAAACACACAAAAAATCTGAAACTGATCTATGGGTGTGTTGTCTTGATAAAGTGATATGAGCTAAAAAATGAGTCATGGCCACACCACATGTCCAATTGCAACTACTATTGTTGGGGTAAGTGCTTAAAGGCGAGTGGTTATGGCCATCCTCTTGGTGGCCATATACTTGGTCATCAACTTTGCAGGTGGGGAGGCACGGTCTAAACAAATACTGCACATGTACAGTACTTCTGGGCAGTGGAAAATAACTTGATTGGTTGGTCAGTGGCCTGGATAGAGTGAGACTGGAATACCGGAAGAGGAAGTTTAGGGAAGAGGCAGATGGGTGGACTAATGAGAGTGGGACTAGATTGTCTAGATCTTCGTGTCTCAAATCAATGCTCACGGGAAAGCATCTGCTGTGGAAGGCACTCAACAATCAGATATCCTGAGTGACTTGTCTGTTGGGTATCAGTCAGTTTCTATTCTGAACCAAGTAAATACTTGGACCCACACATGGAGTGGGAATGTGCCAGAGATGGAGGCTCTGCATCAGGTTGTGTGCACCAGACACAGGACCCCTCTCACCATGGTTGACCCACTGAGGCTGCTGCTGAGTGCTCAAGCTGCAGAAGCAGGGCCTGGGCCGTAGGGGGCCCATTTCTTGTGACTGCCCCTGCTGAGTGTAAGCAGTCTGTCCTTACTGAAGCAGCTACTTTCTCTGAAAGTGGACTGTCTGTCTCCATCTTCCATGTCTGCAGTGCTTCACCAGTGGTTTCTATAAATTCCATGTAGCGTCGGCATAATGAAGTCATTCAGGGTCCTATTTTATGGTTAAAGGATTGTAGCAACGATCTTTTAAAACACTAGGTCATCTCCTATAGGACATTAACTGGTAGAAATGGGAGCTGACATCCTGTGGATTACTGGGTCCCTGTTACTAAGTATGTAGTATATGCACTGAACTCCCAGATGATGTATAGTGTTGTGTCCCCAGGAGTGAGGACACAGGGCCAAAGTAACCAAAGGGTAGAAGTAGGGAGTGCCCTCTGTCATTATCACCTCAGCCAGCTCCTCATAGAAATCATACTTCCCATTTCTGCGCTGACTCTGCGGGATTCATGGTCCTGATTCTCAGGGCAAAGTTTTTCACTGGTTAATTTGTGCAATTTCCCACTGATCTCCTGCTGGGTCACTCTGGACTCTTTTAAAGGTAGATGATCAGGTTTAAAAAAAAAAAAGATACTGAATTGAAGGGGACAATCAACCCTATTGTCCAAGGGTGCTGAAGCTCCTATGGCATAGTAGGGTGGGGAGGATTAATCTGGAACTTGGGTGCAGGAATCTTTGGTTGCTCTCAAGCCCAATGCCAACAGTGAATAGGCAATCACGGCCAACAAAGGATGATGACAGGGAGACAATCAAGAGTTAAGACCTTTCCAATGAGCGAAAGAGAGCAGGTTATTATTGACCGGGGTGGGGGGGTGGGGGGTGAAAGAACTAGAGAATGGGTGGTAGGGGAGGAAGATGCTACTGGGCTGAAGACCAGCTGCTGTGGCCAATTATAGTTTATTTCTGTGACCTCTTCCTGTGGAAAGTATTTTTCTCAGTATTGGGCACTGAACTGAGGGCTTTGCTGTGAGCTGTACTCTTAGCTTCCCAGGGTTAGGATTACAGGAATGTACTGCTGTGTTTTTGTCTTGTTTTGTCTTTTTTTACACTTGCAGCTGATCAGTGCCTTAAAATTCGGTGACAAGGTGAATCTGTGCAGGGCAGAAGCCGATCTGAGCAATATGAGGAGGGTGTGGGGTCTTGTGGCAGACACACGCAAAGCCTTTCCGACTTTAGCACCGATCCCAGCGGTGGGGATCCGTTCTGTGCTTCCTGCTTACATCCCACCTGCTGCTGCCTGAAAAAAAGTGTGGGGAGGTTAAGCTCTTAGGAAAACACTTCAGCCGATGATGCAGCTGGCCAAACGCCAGGCTTTCAATCCTTCAGTGAGAGATTGCTGAAGGGTAACCCACACAGCTCCTCAGAGGGTCCTCACATGGGAGCGAGTCCCTGCGGCAGAAATAACCAGCTCAATACTCCAGTTTCTATTAAATTCCTCCCATCCTTGTCTCCATTCACTTTCACTTTTCAGATCATATTATGGGTTGTTCGTGGCTCGCAGACACAATCGTGTTAAGACAGGCTCATTGAAGCAGATCTTAATCCAACATGACTAGTGACCTTATAAGAAGGACATTTACAGACACAAAGAACAGCAGGCCAAGATGCAGAAGTGGAGCTGTCATTACTGCAAGCTGGGGAATTGCCTAGGGCTACTAGAAACGGGAAGAGGCGAAGAAAGATCTTCAGAGGAACTGGAGGGAGTAGGACTTCGGACACTTTGATTTCAGATTTCCCGTCTCCAGAACTGTGAGAAAGTAAATTTCTATTGTTTTAAATCACCAAGTTTTGGTACTTCTTATGGCGACCCTAGGACTTGAATACACATCCCCCTGGCATCCTCTCAACTCTTTGCCACATGTGCTTCTGATCTAGGATAATATAAGAATTTCAAATGATAGTAGGGAAATATTACAACTCTGCTATGCCAAGTTTGTGTTCTTTAAAATTAAAGAATGAGTTCTGGGAACAATGGAGGTTAAGAGTAGGTAGTTTTTATTGAAAGATAAATTCTGTTTAAGACAGACAGAGGAAGACAGACAGAGGAAGACCCTAGGTTGCCCATGAGTCCATTTCTCAAACAAGTTTTGCAGAGCAAAATCACGAGGTGGGTACAAAATCATGAAGTGAGTATAAGGTGGGACAAAACTATGGTTAACCAATAAGATGTAAGCATAATCACTTAGGTAATATTGATCGAGTGGGGAAGCAAGTCATATAGCAAGTGCATAAAAGACCAGAGATCCTCGGTCACTCATTTTGCAAGATCCTTGCACCTTCAGCTTTGAACGGCACTAAGGGAATGAGAACTGGAGGCTCCGAGGTGAGATAAGGGTGCCCTCTAGTGGCGTTAGCTGGGGAAGCCTCAGCTCTACAACCGATCTGGATGGAAATGCTGACCTATTATCAACGACAGAAGGACCAATTCCATGGGACAGAGAGACCATTCCAGTGGGCAGAAGATGCCACCTTGAGACTTAGTGCGGAATCAGATTAACCACCACAGGCAAACATTAATTCACAGCCTACCTCACTGCCAGGGGCAACTGCTTTTCCTCTTAGGGAAAAAAGGGACAATTAAAATTCTGTTGGCCCTGTATGAACTTACAGTACTGAGCCGTGCATGTATTCCTAGACACAGTGAGAAGCAAGTGTGTTCCAGCAATTTAATTCCTAACAACTTCGGTCCTCTTTGAACATTCCTAAAAGGCTGAGAATGACTACTATGTGAGAAAAATGTTAATTTCTTTATCAGACACGCTCAGAATCTGATGTCATACTTATATCCTGTGCCAAGTAAACTTGCAGGGAGAACTGATTCCTTGATACTCCAAGGAGGACTAGACAAGGTTTGTTGGGAATGAGTCTGGCTGGTAGTTCAGTAGGTCTTGAAAGAGAAATGGACTCCCGGTGTGGCATGGGAGTAAACTAGGTGAGATGCCACGCCTTGCAGAACCTTCTTCTCCAGCTCTCCTGCCTGAGCGCAGAAAAAACTCAGTTTACCTGTTCAGTCCTTCTCATCCAGAGCAAAAATCCAGTAAGAACCAGTACTTGCTTCCCCTCAAGATCTCGTCAGCCGTATTTTTCACAAGATTCATAGCTTTCTGGTGTTTGCTGTGGACTCCTCTGTACTGGCTTCCCAGGACTCTCTGGGCCCCCGAGGAACAAGACCCTAAAATAATTCTCTTGATACCCCAGTGGCCCACCAACTCAGGCCTGAGGTTAGGAAGAGGGGCCTGGGCATGGATTTCTAGGTCCTATCCAGAATTTGTTTCCATAGGGCTCTGGTTTGAGCTAAAGGAGAAAGGGAGGCTTATGGCCTGGGCCCGTGGAGGGCAAAGCGGATAGTGTTTCTGGTCTTTTCCCAGCTTCCGTTTCTTCATGTCACAGTGCAGGAATCCTGCAGTAAGTTGGCAAGTAGCAGCCTTTGGAAGAGATTCCTTTAAAAGCAGATGACTAGCACTGCCCAGGCCACAGACTCCCGACACAGACAAGTGGTCAAAAATGATGCTGAAGAATTAGAAACACACATTCACATTTGTACACAAGTGTTCACCATGGCATGATACAAACCAGCATACAATTAGAAATCACTTAGATACCTAATGTTAAAAAAGTTTAAATAAATGATAGTTCATCTATATTATAGAAACTTATGAAATTAAAATAAAATTTTAAGAGATTTAATGATGCGGACAATGATTGTTCTGACGTTTAGTTTAAAAAGAAGATCTAGGGCTGGGAATTTAGCTCAGTGGTGCTGTGCTTCCCTCACAAGTGCAAGGTTCTGAGTTCGATCCCTGGTACTGAGAATAAAGACAGAAGGTACAGAACTGAAAAAAATCATTAACAACAACAAGGGTGAGTTGAAGGTCTAGACGAATGGTAGAGCTTGTGCTTATGCATGAGGTCCTAGGTTAAATCTCTAGTAGTTTTTTTAGTTTGTTTTGAGGAAAAAGGTTTCACTGGACCAGTTAACAATAATGATCACTGGGGCCCAGGGTGCTGCTCGGTGGTTCTGCACTCCCCGGTGAGTGCGAAGTCCTGAGTTCAAGCTCTAATAGTGAAAAAAAAAGAAAAAAATCATTGAAAGGCCATGTTCAAATATTTTTTAAAGCATGTTCGTCTTATAACAATAAAATTACTCTTGTTCAAAAAAAGAAGCCAAGATTGGTGAGATGGTTGCTCTATCTCCCCAGCCCTAACAGAGCACACTAAGGTCACTGTAAGGGCATGTGTGTCCTCTGTCCTGTGCAGAGGCAGCAAGGTTTTCAGACTTTTTACCTCCCCACAAGGTACCCAGTGGAATGGCCCCACCCTCAGGCAGTGGAATATCAGGCACTTCCCTACAGGACCTCGGGACCTGGCTGGATCCTTTCCGGGCACCTGCAGAGAGCAAGGATGACGGCTCAATGCATGCTCTTCACCCGACCTACACAGACGCAAAGACCTGGAGACCCTGCTGGGCAGCGGTTTCATGGGAGGGGAAGAGAAGTCTCCCCTCCTGCCACCGGTGGTAGGCAGAGACACCCTTCAAAATTGCCAGCTACCTATCTCCTGGCTATCACTGAGTACATATTTTATTCAGGGCTTGCATAATAGCAATGAGAGCTAAATAAATGTTTCTGGCATGCCGAAGAGATGCTTTCAGGGATGTACTGCCACTTGAGATCAGTGCGGTCTTTGGGTCAGTGGCTCAGCAAATCACGATGAGACGGCCCGTTTGTGCAGAAGGTCCGCATTGCTGGGGGTGATATGCTCCTTTGTGGATGACATGGTCCTTTGGGGTTAACATGTTTTCTTCAGGGGCAATCCAGTCACTACGCCGATGGGACCGTCATTATCAGGCCAGCCACTGGATAAAGATTCCATTAAGGTAAAAACGCTTCTGATCTGGTATGAATCGGTGCACGGGGAAAGGTACTGAGACATACCATTCACGCCTGTGAAGCAAATGTTCTTTGTTGAAGCAGCAGTTGGAATGAAGTTCGTGGACACTGGACAACTTGTACTGAGCAGCTTCTGTAGAGAGGAGAGGGACAAACAGTGGGGAGGTCAGCTTTCTGGAGCTGGATGATTGGCTTAGTTGTAAGACTCGTTGAAAGGATCAATTACTTTAGGTGGCTTGAGTCAGGGGATAACAGGGTACGGCCTGGATTAGTAATTTCAAGGTTCCGTCAGGGAAATGGTTGGTGTTATGGCTTAATATGGAGTTTCCTCCACACTCATGCATTGAGGGCTTGACCCTCAAAGTGAGTTCATTGACCCTCAAAGTGAGTTCATAGCTGACGGGCTGTTCGGAGTTGGGCCCAGCTGAAGGAAGTAGGTCCCTGGGTGTTGCTTCGGAGGGTACATTCTGTCCCCAGCTCCTTCCTCTCTCTGGGTCATTCCCTATTGTCCGCTTCCTGGCTGTCATGGATGAGCAGCTTTGTTCCACCACGTTTCTCCCTTGGACCCAGTTGGCGATGGACTGAAATATCTGAAACCGTGAACCAAAATAAACCCTTATTTCATCCCAGCAAAAGAATGCCAACCAATACAACTGGTGAGGGTGTTTTTTTTTTGGACAGTGAAGTGGTTGGTTACAGTTTGCGGTAAAATTGAAGACAGGGGCACGGCAATTTGTGATTTTGTGGGCAGATAAGTGGGGGTACCTTAGTTTGAGGCATCGGAAACCTATTCCACTTTTTATGATTGTGGAAATTTCACCTCAGCCATTAACCTTCTAATTGTTCCCAATGGTCACTGCTTCCACTTTCTGCACTGAATAGGAATAGGTACAGCACCCACTATGCAGGTGGCAGGGGTTTCACCTGGGCCGGGGCCTTATTCTCACGTGTTCTTGCCTCCGCCTTCCCGGGCTTTTCACCGTCCTAATTCAGGTCACCTTAACTGCTCATCTGGACCACCTAATCCACCTTTCTCCTGGCCAGTGGCACGATCACCTTGATCTGCTCTTGGGAATCTTCTGGTAGTTCTCTTAAGCTATCCTCGTGGTGCTGTTTCCTGAGAGACTGTAGGTCCCATTTCTTCGGCTCCACACTTCACAGAAAGGGTCAGCTGCTCTGGGTAGCGGCTCTGGAACAGGGGAGGTTTGGATCCTACACACGGGCCCTGAAAGGTTGAACTGGGAGTGTCCGAGGCAAGACAGAGAGGAGTGGAGGAGGAAGGCATCGCAGGTCCAGCTCAGGACGCAGGACTGAGCCCTCGGAAACAGAGACGTACTGGCTGACCCTCAAGTTCACTTCTGAGCCCCTGGACAGACAAGTGAAAACCTTCGTGTGGCTGGCTTATCTGAGCACGTGATAAAACTAGTATTCACACTTTTACCTCAAGTAAAAGGCTGATCTTCTACTTCTAAAAATGAAGTATGTATGCTTACAGAATATTATGGAAAATAACATGAAAAATACACAGCTAGTGAAGGTTCAAAATTGTCATATTTCTTATCTTCTGGTGCTCATTTTGGTCCAAGGCACTAATACCTATCTTCCTACTCTTTAAAGAAAAACTATTATATAGTTAGAACTACTTGTGAATCCTTTGCTAATAGTACTCCCTTCTGCTAATAGTTGTCCCTTCCCTGAAGCAACTGGTCAGTTCTAAATTTATCATTCTTCTGCATATATCTTATTTACATCAACAAGTTGTTTTTCCACATTTAAAAACTTTTCTGCAAAGTACGTTATACACATGGCATAAATGGCTTCATTCTTTGTGCCCTAACCAGTCCCTTGTCCTAAGACAGCTGCTAAGTTATTTGGTTATACCTTCAAATATCTAGGTATTACTACAATTTTTCTGTATATATTGACAATATAATTTTTCTCCTGCCTTTTTTATTATATTTTATCTTAAAAATTTATATCTTACATTTATTATATCTTGAAAATTATCCACATTAATACATAGAGAATACTGTTATTTTTTAAAATTCTATAGTATTACATTTTATAGACAGACTATGTTTTCTGGTAATACTCATTTAGATTAATTAAAATTTTTATGATATAACCAAATACTACAACACTTCTATCTTATAATCAAGCCAGTTTATCTGAGTGTATGTACATAATTAAAATTAGAATTCCTAGGCCAATGGTAATTTTTTTTTTTTTTTTTTTTTTTACCATGGACTGAACTCAGGATCTTGTGCAAGTAACCCTGGTCCCCTGGGTACATTTATAGTATCGACAAATTCAAGATCCCTTCACAGAGGTTACCCTTCCATCAGCAGTGTATGCCCATATAACATTTTTCTCTTTCTCTAGTCTTCACAGTGGTACCAATTTTTAAAATTTTCAAGCCTGATGAAAATGGCTAGTTATTTTATATTTTTATGTATTTTTTCACGTTGTGCTTATGTATGCATGTGAAGTGTTTATATACTTTATCCATGTACTGGGTTACTGGCTTTAAAAAAACTGGTTGCAGTTCTATGATATTTATTAATACCTGGTAGGATTAGTTTCTTTCCAGGATTTTTTTTTTTGCAGGGATGTTTTTGGAGAAACTCACCCCCCCACCCCCCAAACAGAAGCAGCTTGCTCAAATCAAAGTGTATCTGTATTTTATTAAAATTATGACAAATATATAATGTAAGAATCAATACCTTTCAAAATAATGTTGAATCTTACCCAAGAACATTATATGCCTTTTTAATGCTTGTTAGCATTTTAAATTTCTTCCATCACATCAATGGGGTAACATAATTTTTTAAGTCCCTTCCACATTATTTTCAATTTTTAAAAAGTCATTTCTCTTAATTTTTAGGACACTCGCTACTAACTCTCAAACAAAGCTAAATAATACCAGTCATCTTAGTTCATGTTTGGATCTTCATTCAGACCCGTGGTGAACCCAACACCCAATCTCATTATCAGTAACTTACACTTCCTCCTACTTCCCTGCTTCCTTTTACCTTCAAGGTAAACAATCATGAGTTTTCAGTGATGTTAGCTTCCTGGTACTCTGATAAAATACACGAGATGGCCATTTTAAAAGGAGGAGAGGTTTACGGAACCCTACATGGACTCTGGGAAGTGTCAGCTTGACCTCAGCCATTTAAAGACCACCACACGGCCCAAGGCGGCCCAATGCTGAGGACCTGAGCATTTTCAGAGGTTCTGGAAAAATTATTCTAAACTTTCACCAAGATTCTAAAAACAACTCCCCGAGCCACTAGCTCTGTTACTATTCCACGCACTCGGTTTGTAACTATTTTTCTCTATGGTCTCTCATTTTCATTTCCCAGACAAACCAGACAGTCCTTAAAAATGGATGATGACCCTGAGTGGACACTCTCCTAGTTACCTCTCACCATGGGGACAGCTGTGTTTCGATCAGCACAGACGCACAGGTCTCGGGACGGAGGCCTCGTCCATCCCCTTCCTTCCTTTCCTCTCACTGAAGACAACATTTGTAGGCTCTTCAACACTGTGAAACAGGCAACAACGTTGCTGCTTTTATACTGTCATTTGTGTAAGATGCCACAGAAGTGACAAAAAGCCGGGCAGGTGGCTCACGCCTGTAATCTCAGCACTTGGGAGGCGGAGGCAGAGGCAGGATGATTGCTGTCAGTCTGAGACTCGTCTGGGCTACACAGTGAGTTCAGGGTCAGCCTGAACTACAAACTGAGACCCTGTCTCAAAAAAAAGAAAAGTGACAAAAATAAAAACATTTTGGAGGTCTCACTTATACAGAGCAAGGAGAAAGTGCCACTATTAAAGTGGTATGCCGAATAGGCTGCCATTGTGGGCAGAGGCTTGGCTGCAGAAGCAATTACTGATGACGAGTCCTGTCCAACACATAGAGCTTCTGATAGCATTCATTCTATGATTTCTGAGTGAGCTCTAAAACAACTTTCCCTTTGTAATCAGGAAAAAAATCACATCAGAGGGAATTCATTTACAAAAGGTAGACTGTGTTTATTCAGAGTCACAAGCAGCTAACTTACTTTGTGACTCAAGACCACAAACCATTTCTCCTCCGCTTTGCGCTAGGCCGTATAGTTGAGACTCAAGACTGAGTGGCCAGGACCCGTTCACAGGTTCACAAGTTTCTCATTGAGGGCAATCTGCGACTGTGTGAGATTGGCCAGGTAGGTCACCATCAGCAGGTCCTGGAAGACAAAGGGTAAACAAGTGAGGCTGGACGGGAAAGGAGCAGGGAGGGTGGTCTTGGCCAGCTCCATGTGACAGTGGAGGCGAGAGGACAACTCCAGATAAATGACAGCGGGGGTGGAGAGGCTGAAGGCAGAGGACAGGAAGGAAATGCTTGAGGACACTTTGCCATCTCTACTGAAGCACGAATAGTCTAGGCCGCTTTAGTTAGATCCATGGGTGGAAGACAGGGGGTCTGGGTACGAAATTAAGGTTTTATCACTTCTGAATTTGAACATTTCTTTCTATCTTGCATCCTGACAAGTCACAGTAGTACCAGCAATACCTAAGAAAATGGAATCAAAGAAGAGGGGACCCTTCAAACATGTGTCCTACCTATTCCCTCCTTCCACCTGGATGGCCAAGCAGACAGAAGTAAAGCTTTGTCTCCTCTACTGCACCCTGCCCGACACACAACTCCCTCCACAATCCCACTGTGTGCCGAGCTGAGGGAGGAGGCAGGCTCCAGAGCCCAGAAACAGAACTCACGTTGATGTTGCTGTTGAGCATGGTCTCAAAGTCCTCGGGAACAATCTTGGGTACTTGGTTCACCAGGCTCATCAAGAAGCGGCCCACAGTATTGTCAGCGGACACCTTTCCTGACTGAGCACAAAACAACATTCAGGTAAGAAAACAGATTCTGCGCTGCTTGGTACGGTCACCTCCTCAGCACGCCCCTCAGTGAGCCCCGAGTGCCCATCTACTACGTTCCCTCCCTGTGCTTCCTCTCCCTCCTCACCAGCACATCCTCTGCGTACTGCAACACCGTGCTCAGGGCATCCTGGATTCGAGCCGATGCTCCCCCCACCTGCTGCAAGTCACTCGAGAGTCCAATCACTCGGTTGGGGCTAAAACAGGTCTTCATGATGAGGTCAACTGTGGGAGAGACAGGGAATTTACCTGATGCCACCAAGAGAATAACTCTTCCCCGCCCCTTCCAGACTCAGCTTCCTTAGCTGCTGTCCCTGCTGACTTTTCTTCCTTTTGACAAGCTCAATCCCTTTACCTAGTATGCTGCCAACTCTAGTCTTGTATGAATTGACACATGTGCAGATCATTTTCCTCCCCTAACAATTTCTCAATTCCTCGAAACTTTATATAAGAGGTTGACTGTCACTCTGGTCACCAAACCTTGGATTAAGTTTCTCTGTAAACCACCTGAGGCCTCATCCTTGTTACAGAGCAACAGCTTCCTCCACTGAAAAAGCCTGAGCCCTCCAAGGAATGCAGAGGAAGCTTACTCACCTCCAATGCGTTCAGTGTCATAATATGCATACTTCACGGTCAGGGGTGTGAACATCACTCCCATGGTCCTCCCCGGGACACCCATTAAAGTGCTGGAGAGGGAGAAGTTAAGATAAATACAAGCCTTTGTCTCAAAGGGACAAAACTCACTTTCCTGAACATATTATACACACGTAGCCCTTGGTCTTAAAACTCAACCTCTGGCTCTGGACCAGTTGGACGCTCTATAGGTTTATCATACACAACAGTACAGAATATCAGTGGCAAAAGGCCAGGACTCCAGATTTCTGTCGAGCTGCCTGCTGGGAAACTCACCCCTATGGGAAACAGACAAGAAATGGGTCTTTCCTGGGACTGTTTCATTAGTACTGAAAAATTTAATAGATTCCGGCTCACCAAGACTAGACTGCGTGCTATAAATAAAAATGTCTAAAAATGTCTGAAAAAGACTAAAAATGTCTTTATGTCAACTATACTTTCTATTGGATTTTAAAGATTCTTATTATATAGCTACACGGCAAAGAACTTAGGAAATAGGGCTTAGTGCAACATTCCCTGCTAATAGTTAACTGGCCACATCAGTGTCAGACAGAAACATTGAAGTTAAACAGCATAAGGGATACACTAAATGCCTTTGCTCCATACAGAAGACTTTTTTAGCCAGTAGAGCTTTTCCTAACATCCCCCACCTACTGGCATTTTAACTGCCCACAAGTTCACTTTATCAACAATAAATGTTACTGTCATCAAAACCACACTCAAGTTTGGGCTAACAGATGTGTTCAAAATAAGAACAGTGCTGGGCGTGGTGGCTCAGGCCTGTAAATCCAACACTCATAAAACAAATTCAAGGCCAGCCTGAGACCTGTCTCAACCCTCCTTCTACCAATAAAAAAGATGCTGATGCTATAATCTATAAGTAGTATCCTAAATCTTAGGAAGTCTATCAAAGGGTGACTAAGGTAGTGAATTTGGTGAAGGTTCATGATAAAGTTGCTGTGTGACAGCTGCTGGTTCTAGCAAAGGTAACATGAAAGAAGCACAAAAACTTGCTCCTATGTCCAAAGAGCTGCTGTGTGAAACTGATTAAGAGCAGCAGGTACCTGGAGTACAACCAGGATCAGTGAGCAGAAATTATGGGGTCAGATTCTGTTTCCGGAAGAAAGCTTTCTAACAATAACTCTAGGAGAAAGAGCTTCCTGGAGAGGCAGCCAGTTATACACCAACAGAATTACATCTGCAGTGGTGCAGGGGTTGCAATGGCGTGTCACCTAGGCACAGCAGAAACCGTTTTATGTCCCAGGGCCCAGATCTCTGCGGTTACCTGACATAAGCCTTGATGCTCATGCGGCCGTTCTGGAGGCTCGTGTCCACAGTGAGGTGGATGGGGTTAGGGGCCTCCCGGCTGTAGTACTCATGGATCAGCACAGAGTGCTCTGTGATGTCATGGCCTGTGGCATACCTGGAAAGTGGAACAGAACTGTGGACTTCTGTCTAGTTGTGACCCCAACTCCAAACATAGTGGCCTTGGGTGTCTCTGACAACCTGAATGAGACCAAAACAAGGCTCTCATGGTAAAGTGCTAATTCAAACTAAGTACTTCTGACTGCACAGGCTCAGAATTGCCAGCAAAGCATACTTAAATCACAGTAAATGCTTTTAATACTATCTCCCAAAAGAGGAAGACAAACTCTTCTAACGGTAAAAGAGCTTGGCAATGATGGAGACTTAACACAGTCCCACCTCTTCCCCACTTACCAGCCCAGGATCAGCTCATTTGGAGAGACTTTTTTGTGTAATTCATACATGTTCTTAGCAAATTCCATGTCAACAGCCACCTAAGAAGAAGGAACGATAGGAAGCTCGGACGCCAGAAGTCCACAGACATACTACATGAAACAGTCAGAAAAGGTCTGGAAGTATATACAATAGTATGAGCCTCCCTGGTTGTAGGAACTTCAGCTATGGGCACAACGGGTTGTGGTTCTGGAGCCTGCCTCGCAAGCCCAGTGTCCTGAGTTCAATCCCCAGTACCCAAAACCAAACCAAAACAAAAAACCCGCTTCAGTGGTAGTTATGAGTACAACCTCCTATGGAGGGACCTAGAGGTGAGTCTGACAAATAACTTGGTATAAAGTGCAGAGGGGCAGCTCAGATCCCCACTCACCTCATCTTCTGACTCATTGTGTGGCACTGAAAAGCAGTTGGTGACCTCCACTGAGTGTTTGTCGACAGTTCCTGTGAAAGAGATTTGCCCACTTGTTATTCAGCCCTAAGTCTCCCAAGTAGCCAGCAGCTACTTCTCTCATGCTTTTGCAGGTCCCCTCAGCCACTGAACACCAAATCGGCTCACTGCTCCGAGTTCAGCCTCAACGGAACCAGGATTCTCCAGAGAATGAACACTCTGGAGTGACCTCCACTGCCTCTCTCCACTACCAAACAGCACTCACTCTTCCTTCAGTTTCCTTTGGTCTGTTCCTTTCTACTACCCTTTCCACACCTTCACCTACAACCTTTTTATTTTGAGTCTCTAGACTCTCTCCCTATGACTTAATCTGCACAGCTACCTGGAAGAGTTTATGAATATAGTAGCTTAACATCACATGCTAAATACATTTTAGGGAGTGAAAATTTGTTCTTTGCTTTAGCATGGGTAAAACTTATCTATTCATGCAGAAAGTTTCTACTTTGTGACCCTTAAACAGCAACATGTCAATCTTTTACTACAAATGTTTTTCTTCTACTCAATACTTTCACTATCACTATTATAGATTTTTTTAAAAAAAATCTCATTAAATCACTAATTCCAACTTTTCCATTCTCTTACAATTTTCTGGTACTTCTCACGCTAGGGTTCAGGTGCTTCCTTCTCCTCTACAGATCACAGTGCTGCCTAAATCACTATTGTTCACCCAATTCCAATTCACTGTGTTTTCAGTTCCTGTAGCTGAAACTATGCCTCTAAATCCAGTGGACATGTACTATTTTTCTGATTTTTGTTGACCTCTCCTCTGATTCCTCAGGTTTTCAGGGTTCTATCTTGGTTCTACTTTTCTCTTTATGTTCCTTTTCTAGGTCAGGCCCTGGCCTAGAAATGCTTTCATTAGAAAGAGTTTACACGCCTGATTATTGATGTATTGTTATTTATGACCGCTTTCTTGCTAGAAAGGCAGAATTCAGGAGTTATGACAGAGACTAGGCACACAAAGCTTAGTTACTCTCTGGTCCTTTACAGAAGCTTGCCAACCCCAGCTTCAGGTGATCTCATCAGCTTTTATAGCTTCAATCACGTTCTATGTTCCAATAGTAAAATTCCTAAATTGGCACACTTGCACTCCAGAGTCACACATTCCTTGTTCAACTTTCTACTTGGTGATTTTTCCATCTGACCAGCATGCTTAATATAGATCTCAGAAGAAACATTTATCAAACTGAAGTCAACCTCTACATCTGCTTTCTCTTCTACACTTAAGTACCGAGAGTGATGCTCATGTTTTTTCTAACTCTTCACTGTGACCACGCCAAGCCCTATCCAGTCATCCATTCCTCTTGTTCCTGTTTCTTAAGTCCATCCCTACTACTCTAATACCTACCATCTAGTAGCCACTCATAGTTCATGCCTGTCACTTCACTACTCTCTATAAAGCAGTCGAAGACACCTTTCATTTCTGGTCTTCACTGAGATGTCTGCTGCTCCATTCTCTTTCCCAAACAGCTCCAAACTTGGTTAGTGACATTTTGTCTTCCCATAGCTCCCTGTGATCCTCCTTCATAGCACTCTACATACCTGGAGAATTACCTAACTTCTCTATGGCTCCTCAAGTTGCTAACTCATCTTCTGCTACATTTCTTCTCTCTCCTATATTCCTGTAATGCTCACCTCTTCAGACAGGGGACTTCTCAGGCTCTTACACTCTTGTAGTTGTTTTAATGCCCAGGTGAAATGTCACCTTTCCTATGAGGTTTTCCTCACCTTCAGAAATAGTTAGATCTGTATTTGATGCCATGATATCCTTCTTTTAGAGCACTTATTTTGTTTGTCCATAAATACATATTTTCATTTTGAGTTTGAAGTTACAATAGAATTCATTTGATCAAACTTTTAAGTGCCCAAGAGTTTTACGGTTCATAAAATGAACCAATTCATTTAACCCAGTGATATATGTCTTAAAATTAATTTATAACCGAGAAAACTCTAAGTTCCTAACAAGTAGGGTTTGTAACACGGAACATTGTACCAGTCTGAAAGAGATCTGAGGATTTACATTATAGCTGATCCGAGAATAGTCACTGTAATAACTGGGGCACCAAGCAAAAACTGGGGGCAGAAAATTGTTTCTTTAGCTACACAGCTCCAGTGAGTCTGGAAAATATGACAGCATAGTTGTATTTTTCAAACCTCAAATCAGTGAAACAAAAATCAAAATTTTGTTACAAAAGCTAATGGAGGGGTTACAGAATGTTATCCGAGGGAGGTTAAGAACAGACTGAAGGTGGGGGTGCTGCAGGGAAGACTGATCTTAATACTTTTCTAGGAACTTATAAGGTGGGTGAAACTTAATGTTAGGGAGAGTAAAATCTGTGATACAGGACACAAAGGTTTGAGAAAAGCCATGTTTAGAAGACAATTTAAATTTCTGAAAAGTGTTAAGCTGTCAAAGGTAAAGAGAGGCTGTGTTCTAGGGCAGGGCACTAGCTCGACTGGGTAAATGCCAATCAACAGCTGTACCTGATGCTTTGTGTAATAATTTAGATCTCAGGAAAACTCTCTTAAAGAACCCTCAAAGGAAGCAAACTTTAATTTGCCTGATATCTGGTGTCCATATATCTTGGCCACTTCGCTATACACCAACTGTAATATACAATATGGTCTATTACAAATTGTAAAGTAAGAAAAAGAAAGGATGCATACACATACAGTGAACTTGTCACTGAGATAAAGTGGAAACGAACTTATGAGACAAGTGGTATCAGAGAAAGGAATGCACTATCAACATTACTAAACTTTAGTGCTTTTCAGTTTCTCGATTATTTTAACGTACCTATTTTTGAAATTTGGAATACAGGCCAAAATAATTCTTTCTCAACCATAAAATTAAGTACAGGTTTAGAAACAGAAAACACAACTGTCTGTGTCCTAATGGAAAATCGAGAGGCAGCACCGGGGGAACAGGGTTTTGTTACACTAGGACTAACATTAGAAGAGGCTGAGAAATCAGGCTTAGTAACTTAGGAAAGATTATTATAAAGTCCCATCTAGCTTCCAGTCTAGTAAGCCTTCTCAATAAGGGAAAATAGGACAGGAAAACTGGTAAGAAGTCAATGGGGGTTGGAGAGAGACGGAGCACCGAGAATTAAACCAAAGCAGAGATGGACACACGCCCGTCACTTTTCTCCAACCACTCACCCAGCAAGGTTCCGATAACTCGGGCAGCACCCTCGTTGCGTCGCTCGTAGCTGTCTACGATGGAGGCCAAAATGACCGGGTGTAGCCTGACCACGCGGCCGCCGGGAAAGGGCCCCGGGAGCGCCGGACCCTGCAGCGCGGGGGCCGGGGTCTGCGCGGGAGCCGGTGCCGAGGCCGGGGTCTGGCCTGGAGCCGCCGGCGTGGCAGCCGCTGCCGCCGGGTCCGAAGACGAGGCCGGCGCTGGAGCTGAAGCTGGCGTTGGACCTGAGGTCCCCGAAGGACCCACGTCCGGGGCTGTGGCCGGAGCGGCGGGAGAAGTGCTCGTGGGCGCCGCCGGCGTAGCCATGTTGAAGAGAAAGAGGGAGCTGGGGCGGAAGGGGGCGTCACTGGGAGAGTAAGTGGAGTTTGATAGGCTCAGTCTGTACTCCGTGAACTAAACTTTTGTGCTGATTGGTTAGTACTGATGCTTTTCGGGAACTCAATTCCCATCTCTTCGTAATTTCCCGGAATCTGTGCTCTTTGCTTTCGGTCCGTTGCGCACCCACTAAGATGCGGCCTTATAGTTCCGAGGAAAATTGGGACCGCATTAGAAAAGAAACAGTCTACATAGCAGCCTCTAGGTGGAGCGAGAGAGCAGCGCAGAGGTCGCAATTCCTGTTTTACACCTACATGGGATAAAGATGTCAAGTTCCTTTGAAAAGGGCTTTGTTCTTGACAACATTACAAAGTGTCATTACAGAAGTTCATTCATTTAACCTAATATGTGCCAGACGCTCTTTTAGGCGCTTGGGATGTATTAGTGAACAAAATAGGCAAAGTACATTCTAGTGGGGAGAGAAAAATAAGATATATATAGTTAGAAAAAGCTATGATTGATATCAGCTAGCTGGTGACTCAGGAAAACTAGTGGTACTGGTTCAATCTGAAAGCCCGGAGAGCAGTCTTGAGATCCCAGAACAGTCAGTATCTTAGATTGGGTCAAAGGCTGGAGAAGCAGCTAGGCAGAAAGATTAGCCTTTTGGTTGAGTTCAGACCTTCACTGATTGACTGTGGGTCAATACTAACTCAAATATTACTCTCATCCCAAACATAACCTCCCAGGCACTTCCTGAAAAATATTCGTAACACATCATGACCTATGTAAACTGACACATAACATGAGCCATCACATACAAGTTCCTGAGGAACATCCTTTGAAAGTCTTGTCTGAAGAGACCAGGGTCATGTCTGCCAAAGGGCCTGATCAGATTAAAGGTGAAGCCTGTAGGTTGATCCTCCTAATGATTGAGAGCCTCCCTCCCTTCCTCCCTCTCCCCTTCTCTCTCTCCTTCTTTTTGTTTTCTCAGCTCAACTTCTGTGCTTTATGTCTCTTTGTATCTTTTTATTTCATTTCTGTCCTTTTCTCGGTACTTTTTTTTTAGGCAGAATGCCATCAGGCAGTCCAGGAGTCCAGGTTATCCTTAACTTATTATGGAGTCCAGGCTAGCTTTGAACTCGCAATCGTCTTGCCTCAGCCTCCCAAGTGCTGGAATCGCAGGGGTCCACCGCCATGCCCAGCTTTTTCTCTGTACCTTTTAATCTCATTCTGCTTCTTTTTCTGCTCTTTCCTTCTTTGGAACTCAACTACTCTGTTAATCAGTCAGCTCTCACCTGGGTCCGGGATAACAGCCAGGAAGGCCTCAGTTCGTCTCCTGCTTCCGCCTTCATTACTCTTTTCTGAGGTATGATTCCTATTCCTTATTTTACTTTACTTTATCTGGGTTTCTGGGAACTTCATGCTAGTTTCCTCACCTCCAGGCAGCCTCTCCATAAGCTGTTTCAGAAGCACCTGCCAACACGACCCGACCCGACCCAACTCGTGGTTATTTTTGTCCTGAAGGCATTCTTCCTGGAGAAACCTCTTTTTCCCTCGGCGGTCTTTGCCAGCTGATCTGCTGGCCTTGAGCCTTTATTTGAATTCATTCCGCACGGAGCTCCTCTCTTTTTCCTTTTTCACTTTGTAGGACCACACTCTCCAGCACTTTCAGTAAGTTTAAAAAAATGGCCCAATGAGGCTGGGGATTTAGCTCAAGTGGTGTCTCGCCTACCTTGGAAGCACAGGGGCCCAAGTTCCATACTCAGTACTGAAAAAAAAAGTTTCAGTGCCTAGCACCAACTTATAAAAGAGGTTAGCCATTTAAAGTAGGAATGTGAAATATTTTCTGGGCTCTATGTCCGGCAGACGCAGTGCGTGGTTGTTTCTCCATTACAGAGCCTTAGCAAGGTCCTTCTGCTATTCCAGCCCCACAGGGAAGCTAGTTAGGTGTCCAAGAGTAGCTGTTTGGGTGAACACATCCATATCTTAACACCAATACCACCCGGCAGACATGAACGAGTGGGTTTGGGTTAGGAGGACCCAAGCTTGACCTAACAGCTGTCTGACCTGGAAAAGGACCCGTTTCATCTCTCCCGGCTTGTTGTGCTTACCTCCAGCTCCTCAGCTGGGGTAAACACCTCATCTGGAACCTTCCTGGCATGTTCTCATGCTGTCTTGTCCTCTTCCTGTCTCTCTGGAGTTAGCTTTGCAAACATCAGAGCTTTACAGAGGAGCCCTGAGTCTCATGCAGTCTGAGGCGAATCTCAGGAAACTTTTCTGGAATGAATATTCTTCTGAGTGTTTTTAGACATCGTACTACTGAGATGGGTTTTCTATTGGCCTTACGTAACACATATAATTCAGGATTCTGAAAGCTTTATATTAACTGTTGTTTCTTTTTCTTTAATGACTGTTACTCTGCCGACATTTTAGTTTCATATTTTTAAACATAACTCAAAATCTTCCTTCCCTTTGTCTTCTACTTTAGTTTCTATCAGTAGTTCCAGTTTCTAGTAGTATTTAACCTAACTTTTTGATTCCCGAGTCTGCCTCTTATGTCTTTACCTTTTGAGTTTGTCTCTTTGCTTGGTGGCCTGGGTATGGAAAACTCTGAAAGACTCTTTCTCTCTGACTACCGAATTTCTCATCTGGAAAAATACATGGGAGAGTTTCTTTGATAATTAAAAAGGATAATATATGTAAATTGCTCTTGATTTGGCAGATCTCCAACTTTGGACTGAATCCACAAAACTGGGGTGTCAATGGTGATGCTCCAGTGGGCTGAGACTTACTGCTTTCTTTCCATCTTGGCAGTCCCAGCAAAGATACACCACTGTGTAAACATCCACACAGTTGGGGTAGTTTTACTTTTAAAACTTAAAAACCTTAAAAACAATTTTTTTCTTAATGAGTTGGCTTTAGGAGCCATATGAAGGCTAATAAAGAATAGATATGGGGGGTGGGGATTTAGCTCAAGTGGTGCTGAGCCTGCATTGCCAGCACGAGGGCCCGAGTTTGATCTCTGGTACCACGAAAATAAAATGTGTATGTTAGAAGGAGGCAGGAGAGAGACAGAGAAAGATTAAGAAAAAGAGAGAGAAAGGAAGAAGGAAAAGAGAGGGAGGGAGGATAGAGGAGAGGGAAGGAGGGCGAGAGAGAGAGAGAGAGAGAGAGAGAGAAAGAGAGAAAGAGAAAGAGCGCTCTATCTTCCTGGAACACAGTTTTACGTGTCAGCTGATAGAGAGAGGCAGGAATGTCTACACAAATTTCCCCACTGTCACCTGGTGTCTGCTTGCCTTTTTCAGAACTTTATGTGCATCTAGCTTTTTCCTGGCCTCTGCTCCACAGCCTGCTGGCCACCCAGAAGGTAGAGTGTGTGAAATATCTTCAGGCTGCTTTTCCCTTGTTATCAAGCATCTCTTCTCCAAACCTTCTTTAGGTCACTGGTCTTCACCTCCCATTACCATGGCCTCAGCTCTGAGCTGCAGCTCCAGAGAGGCATCACTATGGGCCTTGAGGGTGATTTCAAACGACTCAAGTTCCACTTAAGGCATGTGTCTTTGGCTGTGGTCCAGACCGTTAGGCCCAAGGGGACCTTGAAGGCCTAAGTCAGGTGGAGCGGGCATTGAGACTGACCTTAACATGTGGAGGAAGCTGTGAGACTGGTGCTGGGTTTATTAAGGCCATGAACGTATTGGAACTTGTGGATCAACTCTGCCACGTTTTCCTGAATGGTGAATGTGGTGGTGGAGGAGGGGGAGGTTGGGATAGCTCCAGAATCCATGTCCACCACTCAATATATTTGTGCATACTCTCATGGTTTGCAATGTATGCTTTCTTTCACCCTGCCCTGTCTTTTCCTGGGAGTCTCAAATGCCACAGGGTCCTGGGTAGTCACCAGCTGAAGGTCCTATGTATGCTGGGAAGATTCTGATCCAAGAGCAGGGATTTAGCATCTTATGATCTTAACACTGGCTTCCTGTCTCCAGTTTCTGAGTCAGAGAAAAGGAGAGGATGAAGGAAGGGGCTGGGAGATGAGGAACGGTGTTAGAGAAGGGATTTTCAGGAAGTGGAAGAAATGGTGTCATGTTGTGTGATCAGCCCTGACCTTAGCTGCTTCCTGGAAGGAGCCGAGGCTGCTGCTCACAGGCTAGTCCTCTGTGCTCCGGTCATCAGGGAGCCAGTGTGGTGGGGTGGAGCCTGAAGAGCCTGCTAATGTTTCTCGTGGGGTGTCGGAGTGGGAAGGATCTGTTGGTGTCTGTGCTCTCCTGTAGATTCCTTTCACTCTTGAGAGCCCCTTGCTACCCAGAGATGAGAGAGGACGTGGACTCAGACCATGGCTCCCTCTCAGATGCTGGCCATCTTTACTGCCGGCCTAGCGTTTACCAAACACAAGCTTTCGTTACTTAACTGTCTTCCAGCTTCTCCTCCCTTTCATCTTTCTATCCTCCCCTTTTCCCACAAAGATGTTTCAGAAGAATAAATAGGTCACAGATAGATACATATCGCATCTTTTCTCTGGTATGAGAAAATGAAGATGTAAATGAGTCCTAGCATTGTATGTTATATATTGTGAAATAGAAAATGCTCAATGTAAAATAAGGTGAAAGGGGACAATGTTGAGATTGTAACAAAAAAGTAAGGAAACAAATTTTATATATATGGGGGGGTGGTAG
>PVIR01008512.1:0-56504 GCA_004026965.1 Petromus typicus
ACAGTATTTATGTGTGTATAATGTGCATAAGTCTTTACTAGAAACAATTAAAAATTCACTTTAATCACAAAGTAACTTGCTAAGTAATACATCAAATTTTATAGAATGTGATATTGATTAAAACTATTGAACAATTTGGCCATCACTGGCTAGAATATGAAATACTAGACTTAAAATTTTTGTTACAATATGAATTTTTTTAAAAAATTGAATTGTTTACTGGATACATTTAATGTACACATCAGAGTTGCACTCAACGTTGGAAACTTGTATCAGTCATGACATGAGTTAATTTTCATTTTTACCCATTTACCTACCCACCTTACCAGCCCCACCTCCTATACACATATGCTTTGTTTTAAAAAATATATAAGATTACTTTTTTTCTTTCCCCTCATTACTTTCCCTTACTCCTTCCCCTTTTGTTCCAACTTCCTTTGCTACTAGATAGGAAGGATTCCATGTGATCACTCAGATTGGTATAAGATTTCTGGGTCAATAATCAGTAATCATTCCAGTATTGGCTCAAGCTAGGAATCCATTATCAAGTCATTCATCCCTATTCATTCTCATGCTAAAATTGCATAAATAGATTGCTGTAGGATGATTACTACTTTTTAAATAAATATTATATTTTATTTAATAACAGATATATTTTTATTAATACATGTTTGAAGTACATGCAATTCATAATCATCCTGGGGAGTGGGTGCATGTATATAATACAGTTTAGTTCTTTTCTTTTTACTCCCCTTCCTCCTCCTTGCAACCTCTCTTTCTTCTCTAAATGCCATTCTCCACTTTGGTTCTTGTTGATATTATTAATCTTAGCCCATGTTATGACATACAGTGTTTCCATTCATGTCTCTGTTCTGCTTGTTCCCTCTTTGCCTTCCCCTCTCCTTTCACCCACGTTCTGTTGGACCCCTTCTTGCTTGGAAGTGCTCCATGCCCTTCTATCCCCCCCTTCATTGTGCTCTGTGTTTGTGCTTTGTCTTACTCAAACAGGAGCTACTATATGGCATTTAAGCTCGTGTGTCTGATTTATTCCATTCAACATTATGTTTTCCAGGTGCATCTATTTTCTTGCAAATGTCTCAAATTTATCTTTTTATTCAGCCAAGTAGTGTTCTATTATATATAAATAACACATTTGCTTATTATCCAGTCATCCCTCCATGAGAATACTGGCTGCTTCCAGGATTTGGTTATTATGAATTGTGCTGCAATGAACATTGGAATACGTGTATCATTATAGTATGATGTCGTTACCTCTTTTAGAAAGCTACCTATAAGGGAACATCTGGCTTATATGGGATTTCTAATTATATTTCTTTGAGGAATTTCCATAATGATTTTATTAGTTTAGATTCCTACCAAAAATGTAAGAGGTTCATTTTTTACTGCAACAGTATCAGAATTTGATATGTTTTATCTTTTTGGTGATTACATTCCTTCTGTTATAGAATGGAATATTAGTATTTTTTCAGTTGCATTTTTCTCATGATTAGGGATGTTGGACATTTTTTCATATATTTTTGGCCATTTGTATTTCTTTATCTGAGAAGTATCTGCTCATATAACTTTTTTATTTCTCCACTGTGTCACTTGTTCTAGACTACATATATATATATATGTAGTATATTTATATATATATTTATATTTATATATATATTTATATATATATTTATATTTATATTTATATAAAATTTATTTATTTTTGAGACAGGGTCTCACTTTGTGGTTCAGTCTGGCCCTGAGCTCAGCCTCAAACTCACATCACAGCAATCCTCCTGCTTATGCCTCCCTAGTGCTGGGATTACAGGCATGAACCACCACGCCTGGCCCTGTGGTGTGTGGTTCTGATTGCTGCCTACGTGAGTCTCCACACCCAGTAATGTATGTGGTTACCGGCGAATCAAACCCGGGTCCTTGCACTTGCAAGACAGGCACCAGAACCACTGAGCTAAATCTATGGCCCTAGATTGTCATATATTTTAAGTTCTTTATATATTCTAGATATTAATCCTCTGTCTATGGAAAAACTATCAAATTCTTTCTCATTCTCTAGGTCATCTCTTCACTCTGCAATTCTTTCTGTGTTGTATAGAACTTTTTAAATTTGATGCAATCTTATTTGGAGATTCTTGGTATTTTTTCTTGTGCAATTATGGTTCTGTTCAAGAAATCATATCTAACAACTATGACTTCAGTGTTTTGGCTATTTTATCTTCACATAAATTCAGTGTTTCCTCTTTAAAGTTTAGACCTTTGATCCATTTTTATCTTAGTTTGGTACATTGCAAAAAACATGGAACTCGTTTCAATCTTTTGCAAACAGATGACATGAAGTTTCTTGCTAAAAAACTGACTTTGAGGTTGGCCCAGGTTTCACATAGAGAATTCAGTTCTAGCCTGAGGTGCTAAAAAAATTGCTCTTTCAAAAGAGTAGAATCTTTTCTAGTTCTAAGGTCTAACATTTGTGTTCCATTGTTGAGTCAATACAGCACTCAAAGGGAAGTTTAAAAACAAGCTAAACACATGGAACAAATCTCTACACCTTTAAAATGGGCAAAGGGGGAAATTACAGAGCAATGCTTAGTTGAGAGGGGGTTACATGAATTGCATAAGAATGTCAAAGGGTAGCACTTGCTTGTAAGAGGAATTTTAGTAATGTCAACATAATTCCCTGCCCCAAGCTACGATATTTGACAATAGCTACAACTGAATTGTAGCTAAATTATAGTTAAGAGATACGACGTTGCTATTCTACTAGAAGCCTGACCCTGTGGGCAAAGACTCCCATTTTCTTTGACAAAAAAAAAAAAAAAAAGAATACTTAACTGGTGTAAAATTCTGGAGGTTATACTGGGTTTCTTAAGTGAAGGGAAAGCTGAACAAATCTGATTAACTGCTTTGAGAAAATGACAATGACAGCTGACAAGATGTAATCCACTTGGACTTTACCAAACATATTCACACTATTCAGTAAAGACTTCTGTTTGATGAAAGCAATATGTTCTTTTGTGATAAAGTGACATCAAAAAATTAAGAAAAGTTGTTGATAAACTATGAATAGTGATGGGAGATGAAACAAATTGTTCAACCTTGAATATAGATTCAAGTAATATTAATACTAGTTTTCCAATATTCTGCTGAGGAATGGTAAGTGACAAAAAGCTAGTAAGATGTATTCCATCCATCAATTCCCCATGGTAAGTGTAACATTATGTACTGCAAACATGCATTGATCAAAATGGAAATTAAAACATTAATTGCCATATCCTCTTCTCATTGGAAATCTGTGAACGAATATCTATTTTATGGTTAAATAATGCACTGCTATTATTTTTGAAATTTTGCAATCTGTAATCAGCTGAAATTTCTTGTGAAAAATAACATAATCATACAGGAGTCTATTGGTATCTTTTCCAACTTCTGTACCCTTCTTGAGGTTAAGACTGTTATTTTTCTAATTCATTATACTCCCATAAACATGTAAATTAAAATCAGAGAAAAGTGCTAAGGTTAAGATCCCTTGGTTTTATATTTGGGCAGTCCAAGCCATTAATGATATTTAAACATCTTTCCTTTAGTACTCAAGACTGCAGTTTGCTGTCTTCGGGCAATGTAATGCTGAAAAACAAGACTTTAATGATCAAATGGAGGAACAAAGACAAGCTACTCTTGTCAGTGTCAGTAGGTAAATAGCACTAATCTGTCTTCATTATTGCTATGCCTGCTGTAATACCAGGTGGGAGGATGTGTAATACCTTTCACCATTATCCAAGAGCTAAGTACCACACATACACTTAAAGGCAGAATTATCTTTGATCAACAAAACTGTGGCAATCATTTCAAACTCACAATTGCCCTCAGAGAATTTTGACATTTTTCTGTTAAAATGCCAGTACCACTCACTTTCCCTCATTGTTATTAATTCTCTAGATTAGGAAGTTTTAGATGTGAATAGTGAGTGTTTCTCCGCCAACGAAAAGAAAGAAAATAAAACATTTTGAGCAACATATTTTTTGCAATCTTCTTGCAAAAGGTAAGAATAAATTAAAGTTTGAAAATAAGGTGTGAACTGAAGTTCCCATCACACTTAAAATAACTCATAATATCAGGCAAGTTAATGATAAAGCAAGTGAGAGGAACATCTCTTTTGGCTCTAGAAACTATTTTATAAAATTCTTAACTTTAGAATTGGTAAAGGCTAGACATTTGCTAAGTTATACATTTTCAGAAGTTAACTTTATGCTCCTGAGAATGTTGTTAGATGCATGTACTACAGTAAGCAGCTACTAAATGAACCAATAGCCTGAAATAATTTCGGCTTTACACCCATGGACACACCATGACATTCTCCATAATCATGAGCTTCTACTCAGCCACAATCATTTAATAAAAGTTGGCCCAGTATAGAGTTGTTTAAAGAATGACATTTAATATTGAGTCTCCTTTTAGTCTTTTCTCCCTCTGCCTCCAGGATATATTCTTTAAAAACTCATCATACCTAAAACCAATTCTAGTGTCTGTCTTTTTCTTTTCACCCAAACTTAAATGTAAACTTTAGGCTAATCAACCTTATATTGCCATTTTTTAGATAGACATGCCCTAAGTGCTTAGTGTGCCTAAATGAAATGCTGAGTAATTATCTGACCCAAAATTGTAAGGTAATAAAGGAAACAAATAACAAAATGAAAGTCAACATTTCTCTGCTGTTGGTTATTCACACAGCAGGTGTAAACCCAAGCAGAGAGTGCTGTTGTGGGCACTTAAAAGCCGTAGTCAAAGAGAACACTCTTATGCTATTATGAGCAGGTTGAGGGCCCAGGGCTCTTCTGTCCCTTTCCCTGTGACTCTCCCCAGTTTTAGCTTTACCACGACCTATTACTCTGCTTGTGTTCTCTGCGTTAAAAACGGACCATGTATCATTATAAAATAATAGAGTCATCCTTGATTCTGCAACCAGTCCACCTTTTTGATTATCATTTTGGACTTGTCAGTATTCCTTAAATTTGTCCAATTTACTCTATGCAAGTATGAACTTTCTTTTTTTTTTTTTTTTTGACACAGGGTCTCGCTTTGTGGTTCAGGCTGGCCCTGAGCTCAGCCTCAAACTCACATCACAGCAATCCTCCTGCCTCTGCCTCCTGAGTGCTGGGATTACAGGTGTGAGCCACCACACCTGGCACTGTAGTATGTGGTTCTGATTGCTGCTGGGTGTGAGTCTCCACACCCAATACCGTATGTGGTTAACTGGGGATCGAACCCAGGTCCTGGCACTTGCAAGACAAGCTCTGGAACCACTGAGCTAAATCTCTGTCCCAAGTATGAGCTATCTTAAGGTGCTTTTACCAGCACATGTGATGAGAATGAGGACATTTCATCCCCAAATTTGATACCTGGGTATATTAAATATTTAAAGCTAAAGAGATGAGGAAATTGTAGAAGCAAGAAGATCACTCAGGTTCTTTCCAACTTATCTTAGTAGATTTACAAAACCTAGAAAGGAGTTTCTGATCCTTGTGTGAAATAGTACAGTCTAAGGAGGAAATTCATAAGACTTTCTATGACAGAGACACTCTTATAGGGACCATGCCTACCTTGTAACCACAAGGATCTGAGTTCTCTTTCTGATTATATATATATATATATATATATATATATATATATATTAGATACATCTTATATATCTGATGTATCTGATCTATCTTATATATCTGATATATCTGATCTCTTCCTGACATATATATATATATATATATATATATATATAGAGAGAGAGAGAGAGAGAGAGAGAGAGGGAGAGAGAGAGAGAGAGAGAGAGAAAGAGAGGATGTCCAGAGTGGAACATCCTTACCTCTGAAGATCAAGTTTAGAGAAGATGAACAGAAAAACTTTTCTAAATTTCCCCCATTTATTGCATTCATATTTCTTCTACTGTATTCCTTTTCTCCATGATCAGCAACTCTTAATCAATCACAGAATAAAATATGCAGTTTAAACTGTCTTTTTTATTCTTCATTTACTTATAAAAGCTTCTCTGTTGCATAAATAAGATTGAATAAATGTATTTTTTCTTGTCAATTTTTTGTAACACCTCAGTTATGAACTTGATGAGGTAAAAAGTATTTTCTCTCAAAACACATACCTTCTTTAATTCATTCTTTACTAAATAATCAGATGGACTTCATTAAATAAAAGCTGCACACTTCAGTTTTCTTTCTATATACATTGATGCATAATGAAATTTACATTTCTTTCTCTTTTTTTGAGGCAGGGTCTCACTTTGTAGTTCAAGCTGGCTCTGAGTTCAGCCTTGAACTCACCACATTTCTCCTACTTCTGTCTCCCAAGTGCTAGGATTGTAGGCCTGAGCCACTACACCTGGCATCCTGTATGTGGTTACTGGGGATTGAACCCTGGCCCCTTGCACTTGCAAGACAGGCACTGGAACCACTGAGCTAAATCTCTGGCCTTCACATTCTTTACTGTGGCTTACAACACTCATAGAATGAAGACCTTTTTTAAACTTTTCAATATCATCTTTCAGCTCTCATGTATTTTCTTAGTTCTTGACAAATCTATTAGTAACTACATTCATTTAATAAAATTATAAAAATATTCAACAAATTTTATTATTTGTGAGGAGTAAAATTGATGTTATTATATTTTATATAATAAAAAAATAGTAA
Source organism: Petromus typicus (assembly GCA_004026965.1). Taxonomy (NCBI): domain Eukaryota; kingdom Metazoa; phylum Chordata; class Mammalia; order Rodentia; family Petromuridae; genus Petromus; species Petromus typicus. The sequence goes on from PVIR01008512.1 coordinate 6,702, forward strand.
AAATGTACTAACAGATTAAGATTTATTCATAAAGACATAAATAACACACTAAAGAATATAGATTTAATTCCAAAGGAAATGAAAAGCCTTCAAGGTTTTTGAGCCAAGGAGCAACATAATCAGTGCTATACATTTGGAATATAAGCTTAAAGCAATCAGTAAAATTAATTGAGTGTACAGTACAAGACTAAATTGGCAAACCAGTAAGGAAGCTATTGAAATAAATTAGACAAAAAGTAATGAGGGATTCCAATATGGTAGTGGTCGCTGGAATCGGAAGAAAGGAACCAAAGTGAGAGTTATTGTGAAGTAAAATCAATAGTCCTTGGCTGTGCATTGGCTGTGGGACTTAAGGGAAAAAGAATAGGAGACTAACCAAGGATTATGTGGCACAGGACTAGGAAGAAGGTATCACCACTGATGTATATGAGGCACCCTGGAAAAGAGGCACATGTCCAGCCACACCGAGTCAGATGCAAGGATATTGGGATGCGACATTCAGGTAATGTTCATTGCAAGAAAGTGAAAATGTATAAATTTCATACTAACTCAAATATTTGCATCCATTTTTTGAGGTATGTATTTCCTGTTGCTAGTAAGAAAACAATTTTATACAGCTCTGATACTTATATCACTAGAGATTTTTAGTTGGTTCTTATTTGGTGAAGTACAAGACAGGACTCGCTGCATAATTTACAGGACTTACTGAAAATGAAATGTTTACTCATTGGCTGAAGTATTATTAAGGATTTCAGTATAGCAACAGTAGAACATTAAGCCAAATCCAAGATCCTTCTAAGCACTGGGCCCTGTGTGACTACATAGCTAGGCATGTGCGAGGAAAAAAAGAGTCTTCTTCCCTTATGGTCATGATTGCTACTAGAGGAGACCTCAGGGCTCGTGTATGTACTTTTCAGATATACTTATAATTCTCATCAGGCACAAAAGATAGTACTGAATTTATAGGATCTCACCTTCTTTGACAGAACTCACAGCATGTCTACTATCTGTCAATAAAGATAAAACAAATAGAAAGAAAAAATACTGAAAGAAGAGAACTGTTAAAACTCTTTCATTTTTGGTTTGCTTTTCTTTTCTATTAGTTAAATATGTAATACTATGGCTAATATTTTCTTTCTGAAAATGGAATTTAAAAATGAAACAAACAAAAAAAAATCCCAGCAGTTTAATATATATGAATACACTAGAGGAATGTTTTGATAGAATCAGCTCATGTGACTTGGGAGGCCCAAGAATCCTATCATTGCCATCTACCCAGGGGATTGATGGTGTTGATCATTCTGGGAACTTGAGGGGCTGCTACTGTGCCCCTAAAACCTGGGTATCTGAAGTTCCACCAAGGCCAAAGAACATGGGTGTTGCTCCATTTTCAGAAGAAAGAGTAACTCTGCCCTTCCTCTGACTTTTTGTTCCTTTCACAACTCAAAACTAATTTCACCACTGGTCAGTCACTATTATACCGCATATGAAGAAATTGAAAGCTTAAAAAGAGTCCAATAATACAAAGCACTGGTGTTCTTTACCATGACAAGTTCCCCTTCTCCAAGAACTGGAGTCAATTGTGCATCAACACAGTGCTGTCAGAGGGCAAGTCCATTAGAAGACAAATGTAAGATTCTTTACAGAAACTTAAATGTGAACAGGTCAAGCTGCCTTTTTTTCACAGGATCTGAGCACAAAACTCTGTGTCCTGTCATCTTCCTCCAGTCTGAGTATTTTTCTGAGTGGTGATCTCTGGCTCTTTGGATTACAGTGCTGCTCTCCCCAGGCAGGGTTGGATGAGCAGGAGTGCTCATGCTCGGCAGAGTTCTTTTTCTTTTTGAGTGCCTGCAGCATCACTGTGTCAGGTCAAGCAAGAGACAACACAAGAGAATAGCCTGCAATTTTCTTTCATGTCAGTCACATTCCAGACATGCTCCTGGAGGCTGTGCCCTGGTCACCTCAGCCAGGCACAGGTATGTGCCAAGTCTCTGCTGTCAACACACAGAAAAGTCACCTCTTCATTTTTGCTGTCTCTTCTTAATAACTGGAAGTTGCTTGATGTGTGTGTGTGTGTGTGTGTGTGTGTGTGTGTGTGTGTGTGTGTGTTTCAGTTTCACAGTGCAACTTTATCCCCAAATTGTAAGGCTTCTGTAAAGCTACTTTGTCCCAAATATAGTTGTAAGAAAAACTTACTCAGAACTTATTCTATCTTTAAAGAATTTCATTAAGCATTTCACGGGAAAAAATATTTTTACTAATCTACCACACATAGTATAGATATAGATATGTAGATATAGCATAAATTAAAAAAAATGAAACAATACTTTGTTTTGTTCATCATGATTTTGTGATTGGCTGGGCTGAGCTGTTTGGTTCCTTTACCTACGTGCTGGAGGCTGTACTTCATGAGTCACGTGGCTGCCTTCAGCTGGCATTGCACTGCAATGCACATGAATGTGCACATTCCTGTGTTGATGGTTGGTGCTGACTGTCTAATGAGTACTGGCTGTCCTCTGTGCAGCCTCTCTGCCTTCACCAGGTAGACATGCTTCCTCACCATCTGACAGATAGGATCAAACAGAATGAAAGCTGAAGCTGAAAGTATTCAAGAGCCTTGACTCAAAAGTGGCCCCTTATGTGGATGTCCTCAATATTTAGCATTTTAAGCATATCCACATATGCATTTGAGTATGAATGATTCAATCTTACCATTTTTAATAGCAGAGTAATACTCCATTCTATAAAAGAACCACATCTTCTTTATCCAGTCTCCAGTGAAATAAATAAGGCATAAATGTGTAAATATCATATCTTTTCTCTGGTATGTGAAAATGAAGTTTAAATGAATTGTAGTATGTATAGCTGATATTGTGAAATAGAAAATATTTAAAAGGAAAGAAGGTGTGGGGGTAAATAACTAGGGAAAAAGAATGTGACAGTAATAAAGAAAAAAGGAAACAAAGATTATGTATACAGAGAGTGGGAGGTGGCATGGTGGAGGGAAAAGGGAAAAATGAGAATCAAGTCGTGTCATATTCTGTTCTAACTCTCAATGTTGAATGTGATGATGATGTGTATTCATATTGTACCAATAAAGATTTAAATAGAAAAATTGGCCCCATATCACTTGCACAATAACTCAAAGTGAGTCAGGTGCAGGAAAGAGAGACACTCTTCGCTACTTGCTGAAAAGAGAAGCATTGATGAATAGAGGTGGGTGGAATTCTGGGACATTGATTTGGAGATTATCCACCACTGCATTTGGTATCTACATTTTTTTTGCCTGAAGTAGTCACTGGAGAGACAAAGCCTATTCAATAGTGTATATGAAAACAATAAGGGAACGACATGATAGTTAGGAAACTTTCTCTTCTAGTAATCCCAATATTATCGTTTATTCCAATTTATCCACAAAAATCTCCTCTCAAGCTTGTAGTAAATCTTAGCTGTTGAGATACTGTATGACTACAGGCCAAAATTCCCAGGTTAATTTGATATAGAATGTGTTTCCCTAACTTCTAATTTTGTGAAAAATGTCTGTTGCAGAAAAAAAGGTAGTTTGGGGCTAAGATGTGAAATCAGGGAAACCACAATATTTCATTCATAAAGCTGTAATTATGAAAATCTCATATAAAGAATATTTATTCAAACTTACCAGTTACCACGTTGAGTTCAATCTGTATAGATCCATTTCTTTTAACCAAATTTACACATAGCACATCTTCAAATAAATAGAGCAGGACAGTACTCAAGTTTTGATGAAAAGCTAACCAGAAAGTATTAGTCCTAAGCAATTCTAAAAGGAAATATTTAGCATTTTAAGCATATTCACATCTAAATGTGATTAAAATACTATATATATATATATATATATATATATAGCTATATGTATATAGAAATGCTATATATAAAATGCTATATATAAAAATGCTATATATATAATGCTGTATATATATAATGGCAGAGATTATTTTATTCTTTTTTCAACAATAAACAGAAAAATGATGGAAACTTAGAGAACAATAAGGTAAAGTACAGAGTCTGCCAAATGTATACACACTGTTGGAAAAGAAACTGTTTTTCTTCTATGAGTAACCCTCTAGGATGTCCTGTATTGCAGAAAACCCACTATTCTGCTGGCCTTTAGAGAAAATTGAAACCTCATTTTCAGCGGTCACCACGACCATTATTACCCAAAAAGAAGTTTGTTTTGAAGCCTATGGCCTCCATTCTGAGGATCTCTTGCAATTGTACAGGCCAAAAGTAGCATATTAATCTCAGAAAGTTTTAATAAATTTAGTACATTATTAAATATTTATAAAACAATTTATTTTACTGAACTGTGTATTTATTTTCTGGACAGCATCTGTATTTGAAAAGAGAATTGAGAATATTCACGTCTCCAAATGGTAAAGGAAACTCTGGAAGGAAGCATTCTCAGCTCGGAGTGATCTATGGCATACCTTTTGTTTAACTCCACTCTCATTCATTTCTGACAAGCAAATATTAATTTCTGTTTATTTGGGTATCAGTGGGATTTCAGGCATTATACAATAAGGGCTGAGAAGACATGAAGCTTGTATTTTATCTTTTAGGAAAAAAATGATCTATTCCCTTCAAATGAATTAATGCTGAGTGAATCATAGGTGTAGGATGTGCACATTTGCATGAGGCATATATGATGTATGTATAACGTATATAAGTAAATTACTTGTATTGTCATGGGGGAAAACCTTTTCTCATCAAAGGGTATGTGCATCTTATAAGAAAACTGGTCAGTGGAGTGCTCGAACTAAAAAGATAAAATGATACAGCACATCTTTAAAACTATCATTGCAGAATGAAATCAAATATTTTATTAACATTAGAAAAGAATGTTCAGTGGTGGTAAGCATATAGCATCCCTCCCTGCCGGAATGTTTAGGGCTTAATCCCTTGAAACAGGACCCTTCTTAAAGAGAGGTCTGATGGCTTGCATGTGCATGTGCCTGTGTACGTGTATGTGTATGTGTACGTGTATGCGTAGGGAGGTTACTTTCTGCTTTGGATGAACAAGATAACTAATATCACTCATGTCTTAATGAGAAACTTAATGGAGAAGAGAAACACTTATTTTTGTGATTTGCTTAAAAGACAAAAGGGGAGAAAAAGACATGGTCTGGTAGTATTTGCTTTTTCTGAGGTCCTTGCACTTGCTTTCAGTTCAAAGGAACTGGAGCAGAAAGGACAGTGGACCCTCAAATTCTGGCCAGTCTGACCTACAAACAATCTGACCTACAAACAGCTTAGATCAGTCAGGCTAACAGAGGACTTATCTGTCTCTTGTTATGCAGGTAAACATCTAGATCTCAGCTGTAAGGACTTACAACCAAATGGAGTTGCAACCAGCCTTGAGAACCAGTTGAGTTCATAACTGCAGGGCTCACTGTAATACACAGTATTTAGGGTGTCATTTTCTAAGTCCTGACAGCAATATTATGATTGGAAAACCCCCAAACTACCTAAATCTTGCCAGTGCTACCTCTTTTTCATTACTCTTTCCACACTGTAGTCCTCCCCCACATCATTTCTTAAGAAAGAAAAATCTGTTGGTGCTATAAATTAGTGTAGTTAAAAAAAAAACTGTGTTTAAAACAATTTGGCATATGAAATTAATTTCCACAAAATAAGTTTGCCTTCAGCCAAATTGCAAAATACGTTCAGTTTTGGTTGTGCATATGTGTCCTGCTCTTCCTCTTGGGACTCATAGTGCTGTACCTTTTAAAAATCCAATCTCCTTTTCCCCTTTTCCTCCAACTTTTGACACTGTGTTTTCTCTGGTGAAGATGCAATGACATTCTGCACCAAAAATGCTTAATATTCCCCCTCATTCTGCTACTGATATCATTTAAGAAGAAAATAATTTAAATTCATTCACATTAAAGAATGACTGGCTGATAAGCTCAAATACCCCTATAATTATTTTTATTTTAAAACAAGGAGATTGTTAACCTAAATTGCACTCATTAGAGAAGCAGCTGGTATATAGGACAAAGTTTCCATCTAAGCTCTGTCTGTGTGAAACTGACCCTGTCACCACTAACAAGGAATAACTGTAATCATCTCTGGAAATAAAAACAGTTTGAATCACAAAAGTGTTATAAGTACTAAAAAGTTTAATATACTGTGATTCTTAAATAAAGAAATAGATAGCTTTGGGTTGAGCCACCTCTTTATTGTGTCTTGTCTAGAACACATGTAGGTCAAGCTAGTTGTACAATTCTTAAAACTTTGATCAAAATTATGATCTTAATAAAATTAACAGTTTTAATGACAAATTCTTGCACCCAAGTTTTTCTCTTTGTGAATTAACTTTTCTGAAAAAAGTTACTCAGGTCTTGTTATACAGAGAATGGATAAAGAAAAATTTATGTGGGGGACTATATTTGATCATTATGTTCATTTATTCTCTAAGGCAGAAGCACTTGACAGGTGTGAAAGACCAGCAGCTGCAGAAACAGTCTGCCAAGCTAAGCCCCACACCTGCCTGTAGAAGAGATCAGTCCTCTCGGAAATTTGGAGAATTTCACTGCAGGCCCTGGTATTTCCCTTTGAAATCTGACTTGTGACTGTGTCTGAAGCAGAGGAGGACTCTAGTGGAAGCTAGTCCATCTTCTTCAAGCAAAGAGACCTTCATTTATTTAAAAGGTGAAAAGCATTTGCCCAGGTTTAATTTGCTACATTTGCCATCCTTCCACCATCCGTGATGAAAGGTTACCAAATTAAGAAAAGCTGCTGTAACTTCTGGTTATTGCTCAGGAAATTGCTGAGGCACTTAGTTTAAAACGCAATGCAAACTGAAAAGCTATTAATAAAAAGACTTGTGACATGAAAAGTTTATTTTAGAATGCTATAATGCAATTTGGGATGATGCTGGAGTTTTCAGAGTGAGATGTGAAACCATCGACAGAGCAGGAAATGACTTGCATTTCAGGGAACTTGAATGAAATTAAAATCAGTAGGAAGGTTGGATAACAGGGAGTCCAGTGTTTACGCAATGCATCATTTCTCCCTCAGAATGGTCACTCCTAAATAGCTTAGAGAAAAGTTTGAAGATATTATTTACACGAGGCTAGGTAGCTTATGGTTATATGAGATTTAAATTTAATCTGAAACTTAGAAATAACAGAATGTTAACATTGTGCTGTTCGGGTTTTTGTAGAACAGTTCAGAAATTGGAGTCATGTGACTTCCTGCCTAAAATAGAACTGAACCTTAACTCTGTGACGGTTTCCATCCAGGTTTCAGATTCTTCAGACAACTTTGGATGTATCCTGCAGCATAACTTCATGCAATATATTTTAATGCTGGTTTTACAAGCAATTTCCTAAGATGTCATTTGCATGAAGGAAATATTAACATAGCCAAATTCTCTATCCAATTCTTATTACAGTCATATCCTGATCCAATTCTCCGCTGAGTAAGATTTCAGATTATGCATTCTTTTCAACATATAAAATTAGAAGACATTTATGTTAGATGAAGGATACTTGATATCCCCTTGGAAATACAAATAGAAAGTGTAAAACAAAAACAAAATCATTCTACTTTTGGATAAAAATGATTTCTTTTATTTGGACCTACAGATTTCTTTGCTACAGGATGATCCCTTACTCTACCATGTTGAAAACTAAATTATGGGAAAAATGGAGAGGGTCTTCTAGTATATTCAATTAGCAAGAATACAATGGATATACCAATATCTGCAATTTCCAGTGAATTTATAGATTGCTATGGTTTTGCCTTAAACATTTGCTTTCTTGTTGAGGAAAGGATTGATTGTCACTTGCTATCCAGGAGAATTATCTAAATGCTACTATGTGCCTCTTGGTGCTGTGATGTTTCTCCTGGGCTTGAGCATGTCTCCCTTCCTGCCTACTCTCAAGACTCTGAACACATGCCACAGATTGTGTCTAGAGGAACTTTACTCTTCTTTATCCAACATGATCTGGCTGTATTTAGGATTTCAATTCTTTTCAGCTGTAGACAGTAATGAAACATTGGAAGGAAATAATAATCATGTCCTTATGAAACTGAAAGCAGCTACTGCACTAAGTTCAAAGCACTGGCATTGCTCTCAGGCCATAATTTTGATCCTCTTGTTGGCACAGTGAAGTCTCTGCCCATCATCTCTCTTCCCACAGGTAGATTCACTAACCGTATGGACGTTCTTTGTCACAGAGTATTCCCAGCAACTTTCATCGCTGCATTACTAATTACCTGAAAGACATATATGCTTTGGTTAAAAATCTAGAAAAGGTTAGAGTCAGTAGGAGGGCACTGTTCTCTGTCTTGGTTAAAAAAAAAAAAAAAAAAAAAAGTTTTCTTTTTTTTTAACATAAAATGTATGTGAAACTGCTTATTAGAGATGTTCAACATTTGCTTTCCAAAGGATGGTAAATGTATCTCACTCTACATAAGAGTTTGTAATTTAGTGTACATCTTGCTCAGTGTCCTTTCAGGAAGAAGCTCATTGCCAGCATGCAGTGGTTTCTGGCTTCTTCTCACACAGGCTATTGAACACAATTATAGCCTAGTGAATTTCACAGAGATGCAATTCTTTCTGAAATGAGTTCCCCAGGTCGTTTTTACATATGGGGCTGCTTGAAATAAAATGGAAATGAGAGACCAGCATCCCCCAATTTCGTGTTCAGATTCTATCTACAAGTACTTCCTGAGTGCCTGCTATAAGCCAGACACTAGGTTTTTGTTTTCTTAAATTTGATTGTTAAAATTTTAGTAAATAAACTTGACACAATATTGGTTTTGGCTGGTCTCAAATTACCTTCTGATGCAGCCTCAGAGCTTTGCTATTTTGTTCAGAAATGAAAACTTGTGTTTGAGCAAATTTCCTGAAAACTCAGGTTTACTGCACCAATTCTGAAGCCTTTATAAATTCAGTAAACACACAGTTCAGAAGTTTTGATGTTGATCTTTTTATTCTGCTCTTATCTGGCAGACTGCAGAGATCAGGAGCACAGGGCCTGGGGGTGGAGAGCCACATTTCCTGTCAGTGCAAGGTTGATGAGGGCAGTCTGCAGTCCAAGGAGAAATAGGCTCACATTTCATCAGCAGCACAGGTTCAGGAGCCTGTTTGGATGAGTCTTTCTTGAAAATCTTGATCAAATGGGAGTAAATGTATGTTAAAAATGTACAGTCTGAGTGGTATCTTTGATAATTATGATAGATTATATTTGTGTTTTAAGAAGAAAATTCTAATACTTTGGAGGGTAATTTGAAAGGGGCAGAAGCAAAAGTAAGTTCAGAATATGTAGCTTTTTAAACAGAAGAAAGTACAGAGAAAATGAGAAAAAATGAGTAGCTGAAGATTAGTACAGCTTTTAGATACTAAAATAGAATATTCAAAAGGATATTTCAAGTTCTGTAGTTAAGAGAGTAAATGATACATGCTGGTATTAGCATGAATAGCAAGCACATGGAGAAGAGTCAATTCAGAAAGTGTGTGCACTTCATGTCAAGATGGCTTGAAGTACTTGGAAATGTGTCCTTGTGTCACATCATGCTGGCAGGGAGCAGTACTCCAGAAAGGTCAAGAATAAAAATGCGAAGGTCAATCATTTTTACATAAGAAAGCAAGTCATAGACATACAAGGTGATGATCAGGAGATGGGAACCTGAAGAAGCAGAATCCTTTCAGAGTGCTGACTGGTGGACCAAGAAGCATTCTATAGGTGCAGGAAGGGAAGAAAAAGCACTGGAAAGAACCTGAAAAGGGATTTTTTTTTCAAATGTCAAAATCTGCTAAATTTGATTAAGGAAAACCACTCGAAAACATGTTTTGAACTGAGCTTAGAAGGTTTGTTTGAGGAACTTAAAGAATGTAGTTTTTTTAGCAGGACAGAAAAAGTAAAAAGAAAAGAAAAAGGCAGACTACCTTGGAGAAAGCACGCAGCATAAAGAGTGAGAAAATCACTCTGGAAATTGAATATTTCAATTAATGCAAATGATAATTCAGGACTGAAATTAAAAAATAAGGTTAGCCAGGCATGGTGGCTCATGTCTGTAATCTCCGCACTTGAGAGACAGAGGCAGGAGGATTGCTGTGAGTTCAAGGCTGAGTTCAGAGCCAGCCTCAACTACGAAAGTGAGATGCTGTCTTAAAAAAACTAAGTAATTAATTAAAAATTTAAAATATGGTTAGTTGAATAATAAAGTCAAAATATAAAAATAAAAGTCTTTGTAAATATCAAAGCATTCTGGTGCTCTTTTGACTTTGTGTCTTTTATAAATACAGACTTCATTTATTCTACAATTCTCGGGAAGATGGCCAGTTTGTGAATGGAAACAAGATTTTGCCTAACATTTCTGTTCAAACCAAATTGTTCAAGAACAGAAGGATCCATGAATGGAGGAGGTATGAGGAAATCAGTAGGCTCAAGAATATAAGTTGAATTACCATGGTGAAGAAGAGAATTAAACCTGAGTATTGATATTGCAATGTTTGAGTATTAAAGTTATTCAGGACAAGTCACCAATTATAGTTAGGCTCAAATTATTACAGATATTATTTCCAATATCTTTGAAAAGTAGCAAATGACAGCTCCTGACACATGATATGAAGAAAGCTAGAAACATTGATCATACTAGCAGTAATGTCTTTGAAACAAGATAAAATTTAAAATAGTGCTATAGCAGGAGCTCCAGGTCTTATGAGACATTTCTATTTCTTATATCATGATAGTCAATGTCAAATGTGTTTAGTTTATCAAATATCATTTGAGATAAAATAATCTATTTTTCTCTTATGAGAAATTATTCTTTTTAGACAAAGCAAGTTTGACAGGATTTTGTGAATATATCCACATTGTTATTAAATTTTATTACTATTCAATTAAATTTTGTGATTTTTTTTTTTTTTTTTTTACAGCTAGTAAAGTTCACTCTGGATACGTGTTTCTTACAGACAGCTCTTCTCATACCTTGTGGCTAGGTGGGGGTCACATGATTCCACTTAATTATATAAGGGAAAAGAGACAAATTAATTGTTTTTATCTTGCATTATTTTTGGTTACACAAAATAGAGCACTGGTAGGGTCCCTATGATCTAAGGTTTTTCTGTTTGTTTTTGTGGTGTGCACTGCACTAGGTAGAATACATACATTTTAATTGGAGAATTTTAACAAAGTGTATAGGCTTATCTACTACTTTACCAAGATATAGATTTCCATTGCTCCTGAAGTTTTCTTAAACTAATTTTTCATCCATGCTATTGTATGAGTCAATAGTTAACTTCTTTCCATTACGTAGTATTTCTTGTATAAATGTTTCATCCATCATTATTCTGATGAAAAATTAGAATATTTTTACCTTAGTATTAAAATGAAAAGAGTTACTATGACTATTCTTGTTAAAAATCTATATTAATATATGACTTTACTTTTCACATTAGTGTCTACATGTACTTGGCTATAGTGAAAATATTTAATTGAGTTACAGGAGCTGTCAGAAAAATTTCTAAAATGGTTGTACCATTTTGTATTCTTGTCAGTAATGTGATTAAGTCCAGATTTCCACTGTTCAAGCAGAAATAGCACCCTGAGTGAGGGGAAGCTATGTTGTACAAGTAAACATGGTTCTGACCAGAGAAACTATTCTCTACTATTTTGATCTTCCTTTCGCAGCTCTAATGACTCTAGTTTGAAATGGACAGGGAGATGGCAAACAGTAAGGTAGGACCAGTTCTCAAGTACTGGTACCAATGAGGTTTACTTTTTTTTAACAGAGTTTTAAACAATAATATAAATGACTATAATACAATCTCCTTTTTAAATTTCAAAATAGCCATGATTTCAAACAAAACATAACAAAAAACACTGATTCCAACTAGGGCATACCAATAAGCCACTGTGCTTGGTATGCTACTGAATGAATTACTTCCTTGTTCAATTCATTATATATTTTAATATTTCTATTTATTTTTCCTTAATATATTTGGATATAAATCTACATTTTATAGTATTTCACATTTTCTTAAAACTATACATACACCGTATGGATGTAGAACTATAAAAACTTAGGGCATATTTTTATTTTTTAAATTCATTTTTATTGCTTTTTTTTTTTTTTCCTGGTACCCAAGATCTAACTTGGGACTTTGCACTTGAGAGGTAGATATGGCACCATAGAGCTAAATCCCCAGCCATTAGGACATATTTAAGATATTTGAAATACAAACTACAAATAACTGTTGCAACTAGGCAGTGACCTCATTTTTATATTACACTGTCAGAATCTTTTCTAGGAAATTGATAAATATGCTCATAGCAGTTTAGAATTATATGACTTTCAAAATGTTGAGATCTCAATTTTGAAAGTTGAAATGAAAAGCTGGATCAGCTGCAGCTGGAAGAGTTGAAGTACATAGAAAGAAATGAACAAAAAATGAGAAAACAACACTGCAACAAATTAATGATGGGATAAAATCAATATCTGATATGTATGAAGGTCTTCTGTGTTTTTCAAAATCGTGATGATTTTATGCAAATGTTCTCATAAATAAAGACCTATTCAGAAGATCCTGAAAATTCAGTAAGGGATTCTGTGTTTCAATATGTTAACTTTAAAATACAGATTCTAGGTAATCCTGAAAAAGACAGTGCTTTGACCAGCTTCCTCAGTACACAAGATACATCTGATTATGGAACTCATATGAGAATTAAGTATTTAAGATGTTAATGTTAACTAAGATTTAAGTATTTGATTATTGTGCTATTTGGTTTTAGTAGCTGCTGTTAAATTATTTTATACTTTAAAGTATATTAATACATGTACCAAAAAGGAAATTAAAATATATATTATACTTTGTATCTTTCAATCACTGTAATAATGTATAATTTATGTGATCATTGGTTTTCTTTCATGTGGAAAAACTAATTTCTTACCTTCCCATTACTTGTGTTTTCGGAAGTTTCATTCTATAATTCACATGCTACTTTTTACTGTATTGTCATCTGACCAAATGCAGAAGAATGGAACTTTATTAACTAACTTTTACAGTTGAAATATGAAAAAAACAAATATAATTTTTTATTCAAAATGTGTTTATTTCAGAATTATTAATTTAAACATTTGAATGGGGTTAGAATTAATTACTCTTTTCCTCTGAAATTTCAAGATAATGCAGTGGTAACTTTTCTATATCTAGCTCTATCTTCATATGTGCATATATAAAATTACTATATTTTACTGAAAATATTCCTTCCATTAACAGAAATAAATATGGAGTCTGCTGTTGAAAGGCAAAAAAAAAAAAAAAAAAAAAAAAAAAGCAGGCCAACTCCTTAGATTCTTCTGTGATTTTCTTTCTGTCCCTTCTTCTACATTTGAGGACATTTGTAATGATGGGATCACTTAGAGAACCTAGGAAAATTTCTCCAACGAGGTCCTTAAAAGGTTTAAATTCTTGAAGTCTGCCTTACTTTCACAGTAAAATGATACATTCACATTTTCTAGCAGCTAGGATGTGAAGATCATTGGAATCAGATTTCCACTCACCATATCATCTCAGTCTGATTTTTCTTATCCACTTCAAATTCTCCTAGGAAAGTAGAAGGAAGTCCTCACACAAGAAAACAATCCAGGTTAAAGGCTTGGTTTGGCTGATGCAGTGTTTCAAGAGTATACAAAACTCAGAGGCTTTTGTCTCCCAGATCTCCTGTCTACTACTTCTCTAGTTTCCAATTATTATTAGTATGGTTTCTGTCTTAATTACCTATCTTACTACTGAGACAAAATATGTGGCATCCAACGTTAAAGGAGCAAAGATTTATTATAGCTCACAGTTTGTAGAGGTTTTGGTTCGTAGCTGACGTGCTCCGGGGGGGGGGGGGGGGCAGAATGGAAAAGTTGGATCCGACAGCAGGCATGCAGAAGGAAGCATGCAACAAGCAACAAATAACTAATGATCTTCTTTCTACCCTTATATTTCATCCAGGCATTCTCAGCCTTAACCCTAACATCAAATCCTTGATCCCAGTATCAAGCACTCTGCATCCACCTACCTCTGAAAAGCCGCACGTATGGCTGTATGAGGCTTTGGTGGGACATCTGGATACAAACCTCAGTGATTTCCATCACAGAATTCTAGAGTACATGGTTTTCAGCCCTCAATTAATGTGAGTAAATATTGGTTCTCTTTTTTTCTTTTCTAATTTCCCCACTACACTACTCTGAGATCATTATTTTTAATAACCTAGTCTACTCATCTCAAATTTATAATTGCTGTGAAGGATAGTATGGTTTAAATTGTTAAGCTTACTAGTTGGGGTAGAATAAGGAATCACCAAATTATATATTTTGCCACATACAGTACTTGTCAGCTCTTCATGTAGTGTAGTTAGAAAAGAAATTAAACATCAATAATAAAGCAAGAATGCTGTATTCAATATAAATTGCATGTGGTCAACAAGTAGATTATTGCTGATCAGAATATATATTAGAAACTGACACAAGAGAATGATGTCAGAACTAAGGCAGGTTTAATAAAGAGCTTTTTACAAATACTGAGCTTGGTATAAGCAATGAATTAGTAATTAGTAACACAATGAAGAATTAGAAGTCATAAGTAACAATGAACAGGCAGAAGAACTAAAGCAAAATATTAGAAAGCAAATCTCTTTCCTAATGAGTAAAAAGCTGAAGAAAAAGGCAAATACAACAAATTTCCTAAACTTTCTAAAAAGTTAGGTTATAGATCAAACTGCTGCTACCACAAATGGAGAAAGGGGCAAATGTAGAAAACCGTAGCTTACTGTACAGGAGGAGAAGCATATAAGCAGAAACCTTTTTGACAATCAGGACGTGGGTAGGGAAAATCCCTGACGTGTATGGATAAAACTAACTGTCTCCAAAGCAGAGCAGAAGAGAAATAGTTCATGCCATGGCTGTGGAAAGCAGAGAAAGTTCAAGGGAAAAGGGAGCAAGATATACTCTTCCAGGCCAAGTTCATAACAACCCACTGCCTCCAACCTGGGTCCACTTCCAACATCACATTTGGCTATATACTTACCAGTCAACTAATCCACTAATGGTTATTATCCAGCTATTTTCCAATAACCTCCCAAAAGTCTCATCTATGAGTGCAGGAGGCTTTTGAAAAACATTTCAATAGAAACTGTAAGATCATAAAAAAGACTAAAATAAACTACAATATCCAATAATGTGAAACAACTACACAAGCCATAACATATGTGTGGTAGGAATATTAGCAAAAGAGAAAGAAAGAGATTCAGTATTTGAAAAAGTAATGACTGAGAACTTTTTCCCAATTATTGTCAGACACCTGCACATACATCAAAGATATTCAGAGAACAATAGATAAATATTTTAACTATTACAGATCAGTTTAAAGTATGTAAAATGCAGAAAGATTAAAGATTAAGTAAACAGAAAGGATAATGATTCAACAGGTCCCAAATATTTTTGTCATTTTATTTGGGTGGAGTCCCCTTAATCCATCACTCTCTATTTTAAGACAAATACAATATAAACTTTGTGTACATACTCTCAAGTATCACAGAAGTTATTTCACAGTAAAATTACAAAGTGAACTTATTAAAATGTCAAGTGGCTTTTAATTCAAACAAACAAGTTTACTTCCTTGTTGTAATCTTATTCTAACATTTGATTGTTAAAAATAAATACATGCAACTTTGGTTCATAAACTTAACTTGTTTCATGTTTGTGTAGATAAGATTGTCATGGTAAAGTTGGGCATTATCAAACTATTAATGAACTCTTGTGATTAATATGTTAAAGACCTAAAAGAAAAGAATATATCAAAACAGATAGAAGGAATAAGTAGAGAGGAGAGCCGGTAGATCATAGAAATAGCACTTCCTAAATGTCTTGCTAATTCAGTAAACAAAGCAGTTAAGTATTAGGAGAATCAAAAACAAAATTACAGAATTAAGAATACAAACATATCTTTGGTAAAGTTTTGATTGCAAAATCTTGGTGATGCTACAGATAAAAATTTTCTAACATTTTAAGCAGTGGTGTCCTTGGGCATTTCTGGAAATCTTTAAGGAAAGTAGCCTAAAATAAAGTGTCTTGTCTGTTTTCACCAGATAACCAACCATCTGTAAATGATTCAAAAACTTATTAGGACACGTTGGCAATACATATTAACTGGGAGTAGATACATGTACATATCCTACTGATTGGGCCTTGCCTTCAGATCATTTGACTTAACTGAACTCATAGTGACTTGAAAACAGTACATTGTTGCTTGCAAGGCCCATTTTCTGATCTCCCATCCCTATGATATTAAGACACACCATGAGTTTAAAGCCAGAATTTTAAGGTGAAATTTCATATGAATTTCAAGCCTATTCCTCTATTCTTCTCAGACAGCCCCTTCAGTGCTAAGGGTCTGGATTCACTTCATCGCAAAGTGGCCAGTGACTTTTCCTCCCCCTTTGGATTCGCTGGCTGCCTTGTGCTCATTTCTTGGGTAACTTTCTCAAAGTGTTCCTCCCTTTGGTAGCCACTGCTCATACTTAAAGCATTTCTTAATCCTCAGTTACACAAAAACCTATCATTGGTAAAATGGCTTCTGTGCACAGGGAAAGATATGCATTTTAAATGTATATTGCAAGCGCTATGTGAAGTGCTTTTCTCGCTTAAAAAAAGATGACACAACAAGCACTTTGTATATGGAGGCACAAAGGAGAAAGGTGCTTTGAGAACCACACTCTGCTTGTTTGTCTGTAGGTTGAATCTTTTTTTTTTTTTTTTTTTTTTTTTTGAGACAGGGTCTCACTTTGTAGTTCAGGCTGGTTCTGAGCTCAGCCTCAAACTCACATCACAGCAATCCTCCTGCCTCTGCCTCCCAAGTGCTGGGATTAAAGGTGTGAGCCACTACTTCTGGCATTGTGATATATGATACTGATTGCTGCTGGGTGTGAGTCTCCACATCCAGTATTGTATGTGGTTACCGGGGATCGAACCCGGGTCCTTGCACTTGCAAGACAGGCGCCGGAACCACTGAGCTAAATCCCTGGCCCTGTGGGTTGAATCTTGACTGCTATTAAAATGATCTGTCATCAAAATTTATCTTGTTATTTGCATATGGTTGAGCTCTAAGATATTATAACATATGTTCTTATTTGTTGGTTCTAGATTATTTTAAAAATTAAATTAAACAATTTCTCTTACCAAATTTCTTTATCTCTTAAATAACTGGCCCTTTGGGAAACTCTGGAGGACATGGCCATCAATATCCTTTCACAAAAACTAATAAAATTAAAGCAACTTGCTATAAAATATAAGGAATGATCCGACTAAAAACTATTTTCCATATTTAGTAGCAAATATATTATTTACATATTAATTTTGGATTAAGCCATGCCTTGGCACGCCATAATGATAATTTTCATAGGGAACTAGACTTATCTGATCTAAAAATTATCCTATTGTAAGATTCATTCCCTTTATTTTGTTCACAAGATCATGGCAACATTAAAACAAGACTCACAGTTTTAGAAATAACGGAGAAAAATCCTAAGTCACTAACAATAGAAATTTAAGTCTCTGGGGTAAATTTATTTTGTGATCTTCTTACGAATAACCTCACCAACCATTTTTCACAAGGTACAATGTGGTGTCTCCTATGTGTTATCCATTATCTTAGGAAATGCTATTGTCAGTAAAGAAATATGATTCCTGTGAAACCAGGCCATAAAGACAAGAACTTAGTACTAAAAAAGAAAAAGAGATATTAATAACACCATTCTTGGTAAGTATCTTTTTCTCTTCCACATACAAATCTTAGTGTTTAGATTTCTGATCATATATTCTGCTTTTATAAAAGTATGTCTAATTCTAAATGTTATTGATGTGTAAATTATTTTAGCTAATACATTTCATAATTTAAGTCTCTGTTTTACAGGAGTCTACATAGACTCATTGTTCACTTCAAAAAGACATTGGAACATTCTCTTCAGGTTTCTGTATAGATGTTTTGAAAAAGCTTTCTCTTAACCAAGAAATAAAATTTAGAAAGGATAGTTGCTTATTCATATTTAAATACATGAGATTATTACGGTTTGCAGTAAGAGGTAATATTTTGTTGATGAAATGTTTCTCAGAAAATCACATACTTACTATCAAAGTTGGTAGAACTGTTTTATCTGTGAAAATATAAAATTACTTTCTCTCAAAGGCAAAGGTAGCAATAACTAGTAGGTTAATATCTTTGCAATTCTGATGCAATTTTCCTAATTTCCCTAGATTTCATTCCCTCAAACACAGACTTTTATTATGTGCGTGCACACACACACACACACACACACACACACACACACACACACACACACACATACAAACAACATCTTTGCTACATAAACTGATCAATCTAGGAAAAGTTATTCCCCACTGGCTTTTGGAACTTTCTTTTCTCTGCAATTGTCATAGATGTCTGCATTAATCAGCTTCCCTTTAACTAACAAATTTCTAAGATAATAAACTTATTAGGAAAGATTACATAGACTCCTGGCTTTGGATGTTTCAGTCCATGGTTGATTGGCCCCCTTGCTTTGGGGCCTGCAGTGAGACAGCGTGGTCTGCAGCAGGTGATGGAGAAAAACCTGGCAAGCAAAAGAGAGAAAGCAGGGGCCAGGATCTCACTGTCCTTACCAAGGTCATGCTCACAGAAACTGGCGCTACCTCTTAATGTTCCACCAACTCCTACACTATGATCCTTCAGACAAAGCCTTTAGTGCTTTAGTGTGTGAGTACATTCAAGATCCAAATTATAGTAAAGCCTTTTTCTTTATTTCTACATTTGCCATTTTCAGTTCTTATCCAGAGGTAAATCTCAATGAACAACTGAATCAGTTTCTAGAACCTAAGCTTAAAATTAAATCAAGTATTATTCTTATCCCACCTGTACTGGAAAACAGCCTGCCTCTTTAACCATAGGGCACTTTTACAAGTCTGGTTTATATCCTTACTTAAATCTGAGCAAACATACTCTTGGCTGGAGTCACTTTCTGTCTCTCTAATATACAGGGCACAGGAGTTTTGTCTGTACAATTAACAGATCCTAGAGGACCTACACCGGGAAGAGAGTATGGCCATATGAGTGACTTTTCCAAGCAGATTTATTTCTTTCCCCTTTACTTTAGCCTAGCCTCTTAAAAAAAAAACAAAAACAAACAAAAACAAAAAAAACCTCTTTTTTTTTTTTTTTCAGATAGGTTCTCTCTTTTGTAGTTCAGGCTCACTCTGAGCTTAGCCTTATACTTACAGCAATCCTTCTGCCTCTGCCTTCCGAGTGCTGGGATTACAGGCGGGAGCTCCTATGTCTGACATAGTGGTATGTGGTTCTGTTTCCTGGTGAGCATGAGTCTCCACATCTAGCATTGTTGTATGTAGTTACCGGGGATCAAACCCAGGCTTTTGCACTTGCAAGGCAGGTGCCAGAACCGCTGAGCTAAATAGTATTATTTTTATGTGACTTTTAAAGATAATCAAGTGTTGTAAAACTTAGTATTCATAGGCTGTAGGTAAAGGAGAAGAAGAGCTCTGGCATAAACTATAAGAAATTGAAACAGAGAAACATTTTGAAACAAGTCCTTGAGTGGATAGCTGAGTGATGATCATTAATATGAGTGCTAGGTTTATAAGCATGTTTTAACTAATTAATTCATTTTATTGGTACATTTTATGTACATATCATGATCACAATCAACAATAAAAATATGTACCAAGATACGACGTCTTAATTCTCATTTTTTTCATTTTCCTTCCTTCCCTGCAAACTCTTGCCACCTAGATACATAGGCTTAAAAAAAAAAAAGACATGAGCACTTTTTAAGAAGTGAAGCCTTTGAAACCTCTTATATTTTATTTTCAAGTCTAGAGTCCTCTGCTTTGAACATCCAACAACAAGTTTAGCCCTGTTAGACACCTATCATAGAGGTTTGAAGCTAGAATTTTAAAACACTAAAGGTTATAACACACACAGATTAAAGTTAAATACATTGCTAGACAACTCTTTTAGAAGTTTTTTGTTTCTCTCTTTTTATGCTTATGAGCTTTTACAGTTCTGTGAATAGGATATTATGTTTTAGGAACATCGTGACAGTTCTTGCACAAGAAGATTTTTTGTTTCATACAGCTGATTCTCATGTAGTCTCAGGATCGAAGATCCTTGAAATGTTGAGAATTCTGTTGTATTTTCCACACTGAGGGTATTTACAAAATTAATCATTATCCACATAATATTTTAATCACAATTTTAAAACTATAAAGCCTTCTTTCTCTTCCAATAAAATATTAGTCATTGAACTCTTGTCTCTAACTAGTAAGAAAAGCTATAATTTCATTCAGCCTCTAGAGTATGCAGGAGAAGGAAAAATAATAGAATAGATGAAAATGACCTCCAAATGAAAATAGTCTTTGAAGTTGTTCTCTAAAGGAATTCAGAGAGATGTACCTGGACTTCTGCCAGTGCTGAGCTGAAAAAGTTATAGTTAATTATATTACAAAAGCAATATGAGTGGCAACCACCTTCCAATTGAATGTTTCCCTAATAGCACTTATTATGGGCTAAGCTTTGCAATGATACTTTGTATACACTTCCTAATTTCATCTTTACTGTAGTCTTAGATGTTTTTTCTCATCCCCCAGTTTACATTTGATGATATGAAGACATTCTTATTTTTAATGTTACCCTGAATCTTGTTACTTACCAATGGAAGAAGTGAGATTCAGCCTTATGTCTATTTTTTTTTGACAGGCACTCACTTTTGTAGTTCAGGCTGGCTCTGCGCTCACCCTTGAGCTCACATCAATCCTCCTGTCTCAGCCTCCCCAGTGCTGGGATTACAAGCAGGAACCACCATGCCTGGCATTGTGGTATGTGGCTGGTGGGTCTGTCTCCACTCCCAGTATTGTTGTATGAGTTTAGCGGGCAGGGAGCCCCAGCCCCTACACTTGCAAGGCAGGTGCTGCAACCACTGAGCTAAATCCCTGACCCAAAGTTTCATATTGTTTTAACCACATTGTTAATTTTACTGTCCAGGATAGTGACTGAGATATGTGCTTTCCACAACACTGTTTGTATCTACAGTTGAGCACATATTCTATATGTTCTTTCTTGTTTTCAAAGCTTCTGCAATGTTATAAACTTATTTCAGCTAAATAAAATAAAGTTTTTTCCTTGTTTAACTTTGTGGAGGGTCAATAGTGCAGGGGAGGTCTCTTCCACGTGCTCCGTGATTTGTGCAAAACATATTTAGAAGAACCCAGGGTCTTTCTTTGTGCTGATGAGGTACACTCTGAGATTTAAGATGTTTATGCTACTTCATATTGTGATATTTTCAAAAGTGTTCTAGCCCAGCACAGTGAGAGGTCAAAGAAATTATGACTGAAAGAAAATAAAAAAGCAGTGGGGAGGAACTGTGGAAAGCAGCAAATGCGATCCTCTTCTGATTCCAGTTTTTCTTTACAGTTGGTATTCATCTAACCCAAGCCTTCAGATCCCAAAAGATGGAGTGTTGGAAAAACAGTATCAAAGGCCACTCTGGTCCAAACCTCATGAAGGGGGGGCGGTAACTACATAAATAAATAGTGGAACAGTGGAATCTGACAATTTTCCAACCTTTAGGAGCCACGAGAGAATGCTGATTCGGACCACACAGGACTCTGGTGGTTGTAAAAAAACAAACCACAACATGGTGTTCACTCAGAGACTTTCACCACAGTGTGGCTGGCCAGGAGCTGAGTAACTAGAACTTTCCTGGTACTCAGCACAGTCTCCAGGAGCTTGAACTTCACTCTACTGCACAGAGGGCTCAGGAGTACCTTACATCATTTCTGAACAGTGTCTAGAATTTGTGTCCTTGAAGTCATAGCACAAGTTGCCTCAAAGGTTTAAGAATGTTTAAAAACATTCTTAAAACAAGAAGGTTTAAAAATACTACGGAAATTGTATCTTCTATAAAATTAAATTTATTGATTGAAAAGTTTCTCCTTTACTTGGTTTTATCCTTTTTTTTGCAATTAAATTGCCCTATACTTTATGAAATTTTGTAATAATAAATAATTATTAGATTATTATTAGATTCTATCTACTCTTTGTATATTTAGACTGTTTTATTTATTTGCTTGGCAAACCTAACAGGTACTATACTTATTCTAGAAACTTCTCAGCACCACAAAATTGAATACTATGTGCACAACTTTTTAGTGTGTGCAGGAGGGGTAAAGCTTCTGGTGTCTCCCACAATACAATTAAGGCAAAAATTTTCAACCTGAAGGAGAACAATCCCTCAAACTTCTGTAGAGTTGGAAGACTTGGATCATCGATCCTAGATCCCTGTGTCTAGATCTTGCTTTCTCTCTGCCATCTGTGTTGCCAAAACTCCCTTTGTCAATACAAAAGAAAGAAACAAAAAAGAAAGAAGAAAAAGATCAAGATTTTGAGTGATTCAGATTTAACATCTAAGCCTTTATAAGATAGAGTGTTATTTTCTTATTTCTTTTCTCTGTGAAGAGTGTCTGTAACAACACATCTCAATTTTGTTGGACGTTAGTTATTGCGTGGATGAGAATACGTTCATGATAGACATGCTAACAATTTATGAATCCATATTATGTGATAAATGGTTTTATGTATTTCTCCCCAATTTCTCAGTCTTTTCAAGTGGAAAAGACAGCTTCCTTTAGTAATATAGAGTAAAAGAAATACCCCAAATATGATATCTAATAAATTTTAAAATGAGTACTATTCTATGGGGTTTAGATACTTAATTGAAGTTGTAGCTTATTTACAAAATGAAACTGATAATAATTTATGGAATTATTACAAAAATTTGTATAATTATAACAAGTGCAAAGTATATTATTTAAGGTTTTGCATACAGGAAGGATTCAGTACTTAGCTAAATAACTTTATCAAGTGTATGATTCTGGCAAGTTGCTGAGCAGAATGACCCAATGACAGCCTCATACTCCATAATCCTTGCAATTTATCAAGACTAAATGGTTCACTGAGCAATCTGAAACCAGTGGAGCATAAACATGACATTGTTGTATTTTTCTTCTGTTTATTATGTTCTTTTATCTCTCTCTCTCTCTCTCTCTCTCTCTCTCTGTCGTTCTCTTCCTCTCTCTCTCTCAAAAGTTACCTCAGGGACAAGTCTCAGCACTTGGATCACAGGTATAAAAGGTATAATCATGGTAGCCAGTCTGAGCTACTGGCATATATTTTTCAAATGTGACCTTGCAACCTCTCTATAATCATATCAGTGTGTGTGAACCTCATTTCATGACCACCTTGTAAAATATTTCTTCTGCTGTGACTGGCCTGCTGCTTAAGTGTGGAGATATTCAGACAACACTTTGAGAATGAAGAGGAGAGAGACAAATACTCCTGACTAAACTGTACCATATTGATGCTTGATTTGGCAGTGCTCCCTGCCAAATTTATTTTCTCTTTTAAGCATTGCTAAAGAATAGGTCTGTATTAGTTAGCTATTGCTATGTGTCAAACTATGGCAAATGTCAAAATTAAAGAAAACCATATCTCACAAGCCAAAATTCTGTGCAGCAAGCAAATTACTTTGATGAATTCTGTAATACAGCTCTCTATGTATGTTAACAAGTTGACTGCTTGTACACTGGAGGGAAAAGCACTGGCTATGTGGTTCAACCCCTTGTAGCTCTGTGGCTGAAAGCTCCTGTTGTTTTGCTATCTGTTCATCAGAGACCATCCTCACCTCCTACAGGCTTTTCTGGCTTCTTGTCAGATGGGTCATCCAACATAGGCAGCCCCAGTGCCATCCTATTTCTTCAAACATGAGAAGGAGTGTTTCTAGCAAGATGAGCACTAGAATATTGCATATCATATTATTCCATCCATGTACACACATGGTTCCTGATAAATTTGGTGTAATTTATTATTTTTAGCAGGTTAGATACTGTTCATACTCAAGGGGAGAAAAATAACAAAAGGATATAATTGTCAGCATGTAGAGGTTAGAGGAGACACCCTAGAATATGTAAGAAAAAAGCACCAATGTAAAAAGGGTAGTGAAATGAAGAAGGAAAGCATATAATAAGAGTACATGGAAATCATACAATAATAGCAGTACACAGTGAAAATGGTGAGATAAAAATAAACTAAGGGTAAGGCATTGTCCATTCAAAGAATATACAACTTTTAGGAGACTGGAAATTAGAACAGGGAAAAAACAAAATGATTTATAATAAGTAAGCCTACATTGTTATGAACTCCTGCATGCATGTCCATTGAGTTACATTATCTTCTTTAAAAAATTATATCATAAAGTGAATTTAAATTCTATATGCTTTTCCACTGAAAGTACTCAAGTTTTGGCAGAATTAACTACAATAAAACATTGAGTTAGGGGTGAGAATATATTTTTAATTATCATGAAAGTTTAACTATTTCTTAGTCATAAGAGAACCATGATCACAAACTAAGTAGCTCATGCTACTATACATGTGGAATAAAGCATAACCATGCTTCTCCTTTCTCAAAAAATTAGTATTTTTTATACTTTCCCTCTAACTATAGCTACTATATGCTAATTATTTCTCTTTTGCATTTTAAGTATTTTTCCACCTTTTCAACTCTCTTCTCTACACTGTCTTCTGGATAATTTTCCTTGAGTCCATTTCTGGTATTAAAACACTACTCACTCTCCGAGGACATTTGCATTCCTGAAACTTATCTGAGTTTAGAAAAAGATGTACATTTTTGCCTTGAGTTATTTCTCTGTGTAATACCAAACAATAAACCAACTGCCCTTGGGCAGGTATCGCAAACACTCTACCACTGAGATATATCAACAGCTCCTCTTAGAGTAACTTGAAAAGATATTTAGATCACTATATTTCTCAAATAAATGTAGCTGTTTAAATAAAAACATAAAAATTATTTTTCTTCACTTAAATTCTTTTACTAAAAATAAAACCACAAGTCAGAAAAATAAAATTTACTTGGCAAATTAATACACTTATTTTAGTTTCAGAAAATGTGTTCATATTTCATAATGAGTTACTTTATTTAATTTCAAGTAAATGTTATTTATTCTCATGATATATTTCCATTAAATGTATGTCTAGCCTCAGGTCTTTATAAAGGTCATTATGTTTGAAATAAAGAAGTGGCTCATACTTCTAAATATAAATTTCCTACTTCGTCTATTAGTTCATATAAACTAATTTAGGTAATGTTATTGGTTTAACTACTGTTCATTTTTCTTTTAGAATGAGGAAACTCTGAACCATCTGAAACCAAAAGAAAATAATACTAACAAAACATAAGAACATGACATAGGACGATCAAAAAAATCAGAGTTTCTGTCTACTTTTAGCATTTTAGTTTATAACAAAAGTTTGATGTGATATGTTTTTAATTTGTACTACTTCAGATTCCACATTAATTAAGTGAGATCTGACTTCGATGTTCAGTCGGAATGTTTTATTTTCTCATGATAGAAGTACCTAGGAAAGAGGGTAAAAACTAAACAAGCATCTGGTTCAATTTACAGCTCTTGTTCAGAAGCCTTCTACCAAAATCTCAGAACATATGTGGAAAAGTCTTCTGAGAGGGAAGTTTTAACCAGAACCTGAATTCTAACTTTCTGAAATTATAAATTAAAGAAGTTAAAAAGTTAACATTAACTTTCTGTATAACTGCCTTTTAATGAAGTGAAATTGTATTATGTAAGGCTAACTATAACTGTCACTTTAATTCAGCAAATTATTTTAAAGATTTAGTAGTCAAATGTACTCAATCAGGGACCTGGAAAATGTTCTACTTTTTGCCAGATTTGGTTTTCGTTCATCTTTCCTGGAATTATATATCATCAATATAAAGATTATAGTACAAAGTCAATCACATGTTTAATAACAGTTTAAGAGAATAGCAAAGGAGGAAAATAAAGAATGATACCCCCTCCAAATTTCTGGCAGAGTGAGGTCAGAGTGCCATGGTGTGAGGAAGAGCATTCCGTGTGGCATTCTGTGACACTGACTTTCTACCATGAAAATCTGTTTCCTATGGAATTCAATATTACATTTCTAAAGTCAATTACATCAATAGAAAAGATAGATATATCCATTTATCTGCACAAACATATATGTGCAGGTACATAATTGTAGGCTTATACATATGTAGATCCAAATGTTAATTTTTTCTGTTGCTAAGTGATGGCCTGAAGGAAGATTGTATTGCATAGAAATCAAAATAAGTAAACAGAAGACCACCCTGTTGTACTTTTAGCTTATATTTTAAATACATCTTACATACATATTAGTATATGCAAATACGATTTATCTGCATATTTTATATGTCTGAATAAATATATATTTTATGTACATGTGTACTTGTATGTACAATAGATTTTTTGTGAAGTGAAGATTTTACATATTTTTACATTTATATATTTTACATTTTACAAATGTTACATATTAAGAAAGAAAATACTATTCTATTCAATCATTTGTATTAGCACTTGGAATAAAATAGTAAATACAATCAGAGTTAGGGCCTTTGAAATATTATTACAAAATTATTGTAGTTGAAAGGCCAAACTATATGCATGTGAGCTGCCATGCCATTGAACTGCAGCTCCTCCACGCCCACCTCTCAATGGCAGCAGGAGTCTCACCATCTTCACATGAGGTCCTCACTCTGGCTACAATTTATTCACTTAGGGATGGTAACCAGACACAGGTTGAATCAATTAGCCTATCCCTAGATTTTAAAACTTTAAATTCATAGCCAAAGTCAACTGGGCAATTTACTGCCATTTAAATAAAAGTCAGCTTTTTGTAAAAGAGAGTATAAATCCAACTGTTGTGAAGAAATATCCAGTAAAAAGATGATTTCTTACTCCTCATTTCTTAATATCTGTTGTATTATTGTGCTTTCTCCCTTTTATTGTTTAATCCTGTCTTGAAAATAAAGGAAACTAACCATATTTGAATTCATATTGGTCTTTTCAATTCATGTCTTTCAAAATGTATTGGCCATAATTTTAGATGAAAACGTGGATTATCAAATAGCTATGCATTATATTTCCCTTATTAATAAAGCCAGTTTTCCAGGTAGAAATAATTAGGGTATTAATTTCATATGTAATTTTCTTAAATAATAGCTTTTAAATACAATATATTGATGAAACTTCTGGTAACAGAATTTTATTGTGCAGTCCTTTCAGTTTCCATTCTTTAAATCCCCAAAGCAACTTTCTCCAAACAATAATACCTATATGGTAAGAATTTAAATTTCTTTGTCTCAAAATTTATTTGTGGTACAACCAAAACATAATTTGTGCCTCATAAGTGTCAGGGGGCTAACTAAAGAAAAAGTGGAATGTCTTGTTTTCCAAGAAAAACAGCACATTTTTTATGAGTTGAACAAAGAACATTCAGTTCACTTGAGACTCACAGTTGCTCTCAACACCCCTGAGGAATGGTCCTTTCAGCGAACGGTTTGTCTTGATCAGAAGCCAAGGGAAACACTCCTACTTAAAAACCCTTGCCTCAAATATTTCATGTTTTAAAAACCTTTTCTGGGGGTCTTTGAGTGTCATTTTCAGTTTTCTATCGAGATACTCATTAGGAAGATTCTTGGAAATATTTTTAAAAGGCTGAAAAAAAAAGATACTTCTCAGTTGTATAATCTAACAAAATATTCCCTGTCTTCATGTGTTATTGCCTTATATAGATTTACATGCGAAACATTTTGATTTTACCTTTCTTTTGTTCATTGTTAATTATTCACAAAGTTTAATTAGACATTCACGTTTAGGTGAAGAATATAACCTATTACAATTTTTTAAAATTAATTTTCTACATTAAAATAACCAGCATGTGAGTTAAAATATAGACTATCAATATTTATTTACACTAACCTAAATGGTAAGCCTCTCACTTCAGTTACCCTGGCACAAGATCTTATATATACATTACTTGTCTCCTGCCAATTTCCATGGGGATACTATAAAAATGTTAATTCAGTCTACAAATCACATTAATATGTTTAGAAAATCGAATTGTATATGTCAATGTAATCTAAGCCTGTGTGGCCTATTTGTACAGGATGGATTTAAAATATAATGCTAAAACCAAAGTAAGGAGGGCTTTCCTCTTTATTTATTTAGCTCTCTTTATTTTAAAAAATGCTGTTCTGTTTTGCAGGCCACTCACTGTTAAGCAAGTAAGAAAAGATGTTTTTTCTATCAGTGCAAATGCTTCTTTCTTAGAACTTGCAATAAGACCTTTTTTTTTTTTTTTGGTCAAATGCCACATGTACAACAACAGGAGACAAGTAGGAGTTGCTGGTTTCTTTTCCTGCTAATGAGACTTCCCCATACCCCTGTTTTCCTCCTCACAGCGTGTGCGTCCTTTTATGACAGGTAGCATTTGAACTCACCTCCCCATGTCCTCATAGCTGTATACATCACACTCACCTGCAGAACTTATCCAGGTAAACCTAATCCACTGGATTCTAACTAAACATAACCCCTTTCTTTTTCTGATTGTGTCTCCCAGGCCTCCTTTATTACTTACTGAAAAAAAAAATGTCTTTTTTGTATACCTTGTGGAACTCATGACCAGATCTCAGGGAAGGATCTTCTAATCTCAAATTCAGTAAATCATCCATTTTCCTTCTTGTTCCTGGGAAACCATATATTCCCACTGGTTCTTTCATACTCCTCTTACATGGTACCTGCCTCACTCTACCTTTGTGCATGGGGCAGAAGGGTTGCAGACATGTCCTTCATACTGTGCCTCCCAATTTGCTGCATTATCTACTTTAACAACTGTATCCCACCTCCACATCCCTCTTCTATCCACAGTCAGGTCATTCATTTCATTTTACTCCTCTCAGAATTTTCAATGGATTATTTTGTAAGTCCTCAGTTCTGGGGACTTTTTCCTCTACAGGATTTTTTAACTTGTCTTAATCATTCAGTCATAAGATTTTGTTTGCTTGTTTTTGAGACAGGGTCTCACTTTGTAGTTCAGGCTGGCCTTGAGCTGAGCCTTGAACTCACAGCAATCTTCCTGCCTCTGCTTCCTGAGTGCTAGGATTACAGGTGAGTCACCAGGCCTGGCACTGTGGTCCTGACTGCTGATGGGCGTGAGTCACTATGCCTGACATTCTTGTATGTGGCTGCCTGGGATGGAACCTAGGCTTTTGAACTTTCAAGGCGGGCACTGGAACCACTGTGCTAAATTCTCAGCCCCAGACTGCATAATCTTAATCTCAAGTTTACCAACATGTCCTGTCTCTTCAACCCATCTTTGAATATATTGCACTTCAATTCTAACATTCCTACCTCCTGCCAGAAACTTCAATATTTAGATATTACCAATTTCTCATTAACTTTATCTCCATCTGTCTTCTTTTTCTGGCTCTCATTGGATAGTAAATCATAATTATTCCTCCATAAATTGTCTCAATTTTCTTTTCCTTCCCTTCTTTTTGATTTCTATGACTACACTATAGCCTTGATTAAATCTAACGTTTTGTTTCCACATATCTAAACCTATGGTGATGGACATGATAAAGCAAAAAGTAAATGAAAAACCTGAGGCATGCAAAAATTGTGAAGAACTGTTTTTATCTTTTAAATCTTCAAAGTTTGCTGAAAATCTAAAGAATATGCTTCTGCCTCATTTCTTCACCTTCTTTACTAGAAGATCATTCTTTCAGGAAGCAAGCAATCCTTTATTATAATTACTGACTATTAGTTTTGTGTATTAATTTGTTTATTTTCCCAAAATAACAAAACTAACAGAGTGTATGTACAGATTTTTTTTTAATTTGGAATTATCAAGGCTAGGAAGTCTTGATTGGCACACATGGTAATAAGTGCTAATAAATTCAAGGTCTGCAGTCTGTAAGCCTTAGGCCAGAGTTCCCAGAGGGCCTGTGGTATACTTCTGTTTGTCTCCAATCCTGAGAACAAGCAGAGGGGAACTGATGTTATAATTTTCAGTCCATGTCTAAGCCCAAGGCACAAAACAAAGAGAGACAGAAAGAAAGAGAGAGAGAGAGAGAGAGAGAGAGAGAGAGAGGGAGACAAACACAGAGACAGAGACACAGAGTGAGACAGAGAGACAGAGAGAGACACACAGAGATTCTTTAGTGGTTTCTTCTTTTGAGCCCTACAATAGATGAGATGAAGCCCTCTCACATGAGGAAAGGTTGTCTGCTTTATTCAAGTCAACAATTCAGTGCTCTGGCTGATTAGTTATCTTTGTGTTGCTTGGACAAAATGTCTGAAAGACACAGTTAATGGAGAAAACAATGAATTTGGGCTCACAGTTTAAGAAACTGTCCACATCTGACTCACTCTAAAACAGAAAAAAGATTGAGAAATGAGGCAAAGGAAAAATGTCTTCTCCACTGTGGCTGGAAGAAAAAAACAAAAAAACAAACAAACAAAAAAACAGCCAGAAAACAAGACCAAATATATCTCCCAAACTTATACGCCATGACACATTCCCTACAGCTAGGTCCTACTTCCTCATTGGCTATTTGGGTATGGGCTCAGGACAGGTTAATCCACAGATGAGATTCACAATCCTTCCCCATTGTTGTCATCCTTGACACTGGGATGGTTCGAGGCTGAGGATCAGGTTCGGAGGCCCGGACCAGGAGGGTGAGCACTTGGAATCACCATGCAGCCTCCAGGGAAGTTTTGGCAATTGCTACTGGTTTATTGAGGGCTATATAGACTTAAACAGAGCACAGGGAGTAGGTGTGGCTATGAGAGCCTAGGGGCCACAGGGTTGTAACTAATTAGTGGTGAACAGGTATTTCATCTTTTATGGTTAGCTCTTGACTGAGCAAAGGAGTCAGGGCCAGAGGAGGAATAGAGGCCCCCAAGCAACTATAAACAAGTTTCTATGGATGGGCCTGAGTGTGCTTGAACACCTGGAGGGTCTTCTAGCTAGGAGACATATATGCAGTATACTTGAAGCAATCAGACTTGAGTTTCTCCTTCAATTCACCTACATTCAAGACATCTCAGGTCTTTGCTCTCCATTCATTTATCTTTCCCTCTTAAAGTGTCTCTTCCAGCTTGGGTGAGATGAGGGTTTCCAGGCAACACTCACTGATGAGCAGTGATTCTTTATTATTTCTCCTTGGCACTTCCCGTGCCTTGGGCAATCACGCTGGTGCCATAGCACTAGCAGGAGCCTCTCCCACAGAAAGAAACACATTTCTTTTGACAGCCTCAGATATGTGCAGGGTGGTATCGACATTCTGCTCAGGAGCTGGTGTTACTCCTACATTCCAGTAAACAGACTTGAAGACCGAACTAACACTACAACCTGGGCCAAGGATTTAGCTCAGTGGTTCCGGCACCTGTCTTACAAGTGCAAGGACCCGGGTTCAATACCCTGGTAAGTGTGGAGACTCACACCCAGCAGCATCCAGAACCACATACCATAGTGCCTGGCATGATGGCTCATGCCTGTAATCCCAGCACTTGGGAGGCAGAGGCAGGAGGATTGCTGTGATGTGAGTTTGAGGATGAGCTCAGGGCCAGCCTGAACTACAGAGCAAGACCTTGTCTCAAAAAAAAAAAAAAAAAAAAAAAAAAAAAAAAAAAAAAAAAAAAAAAAAAAAAAAAAAAAAAGAAAGAAAGAAAGAAAGAAAAACAGTGCAACCATTTCCTGGGGTCCTGCCTATGAAGAGTGGTGGCAAGAGAAGGGGATAGCCTCTACCACCCAGAGCTGCAGCCAAGCACCTCCACCTCTCTGAATTCCCTAGTCCAGCCCAGTTGATAAGTAAGATTAATCAGCAGACTGTCTGTAGGACCTTGTCTCCCTTCAGTCTCTTGTGTTCTGAGGATATTTGTATTCTCATTTTCTTCATCATCCACTCCATCTTCTTGGGCTTGAAACACCATCTTTTTTCTAAAGTTCAGCAAAAGCAAGGATTCTTATCTCATTGATTTATTCTTGCCCTTTGCACAGTCACTTCAGGGCATCCTGCTCACCATGCTTGATTAACTTCCCAATTCACTCACAGCACAAGGCCCATTTGGGTTTTCATCTTAAAGGTCCTATTTGATCCACCTGACCTCCAACTCTCACAGTGCTTTTGTTCTTTTCATGCCACTCTCTACAGCAGCCTGGCTTCCTTCCCTTGAAATGTGAGGTTTCCTTTTGTCTCTAGACCATCACTTTGGATGCTTTGTCATCAAAAGAAACTTCTAGGTATCTACCTGTTGTTAACCCTTTACTCCAGCAGATCTACATTCAAAACTTATTACTAAATATATACTTTCTCAGACAACTTATTTTATATTTCATACTCTCCTCTCATTATCCAATTATTTTCCACTCATCTTTACTTTTAAGTGTTCATGACTATTTGACATAATATAATAAGAATGTAAAGGAGCTAAGAATTTCACAGGGCTGGGGATATATTTCAGTGGTTCCAGTGCCTGTCTTGCAAGCTCAAGGGTCTGGGTTCAATCCACAGTAACTATATACAACAATACCAGGCATGGTGACTTCCACCCACCAGCAATCAGTACCACATACCACAGTGCCGGGAGTGGTGGCTCACCCCTGCAATCCCAGCATTTGGAAGGCAGAAGTAGGAGAATTGCTGTGAGTTCTAGGCTAGCCTGGGCTACATAGTGAGCTCAGGGAAAACCTGAACTACAAAGTGAAGCACTGTCTTAAAAAAAAAAAAAAAAAGAATTTCACTTTTAGAGGATGTTGTGATATAGTGTAGCTACTATCACAGAGAGCATTTATAGAAATCTATGTGTTATAGGTCGGTCACCCTAGGTGGACTTTGAATGTCATATGAAACTTTCAAGATACAAAAAGCAGGCACTGGCATAACACATTATTTTACAGTATTTTTTAAGTAGGTTGTCTCAGGCCAGCTGGGCAGAGCAATGGGATCTTTGAGCCAAAGAGGTTAGGATGTAGAGATAAAGACAGTAGGAAAGTGGGCCTTTGGAAGGACTCACTGGCCAATGCTATGAGTACCACATTTATTTTTCAGACTGCTTTTATACACTGAAAACTATGTCTGTTAAAGGATTACATCAACCATGTGGGAAGGTCAACAATAATCACAGGATATGAGCAAGTGCAATAATCTTAACCATTTTCACAGTGCCTTCCATATTCTCTCTATACCTTATCTTGGTTAGTGTTTCCTTGAAACTTTAACCCAACTATTAGCTATAGGTCATTTATTTTAACATACTCACTAAGTTATCAGAATGACAGAATGTTGTGCCATGTTACTTATTTATGTCTAGGTTATCTCACAAGTTATGGCACAGAGAATCTGTTTTGCCAACACGGTGTTCCTTTTCAACTGTTTTGTTAGTCATAGAGCATTTTTCAGGGACACATGTCGTTTAGCCCACTTTCTCAAGGACTGAACCGTCTCTGTGTTTAATTGAAATCAGTCAGGGCAGCAACCGCAGAGTGCATTGCAGATCTCCTGATTTCTTAAAGAAGAACGGTCAAACTCCTAAGGTGTGGCTCCCAACAGTAGGTATATGCTGTAAAATAACAATAAAAATACAGCAAATACATAAGCCATACCATAGTTATATATTATCATTACTAAGTACTGTGTAGTAGACACATTTGTATGGACTATAACATAACTGGAGGCTCAGGTGGACACTTTACCACAATGTCATCAAAGAAACATGAAAAACACACTAAATAGTGATATTAGACTAACTATAATGTCAATAGGTTTCAGAAAAGTTTATCTCTATCATAACCATGTGAGGTCACTATGACATAAGTAGCTATTATTCTATATAAAATAGGGGGTAGGTGGTATATGTCTAAATATGTATGTTCTCCTTTTCCTCTTCCTTCCCCACAGAAAGGCACAGATACTTAGCTGTTTTTTTGTTTTGTTTTGTTTTGTTTTTTGTTTTTCATTTTGTTGTCCCCTTCACCCAGCCCACAGGGCAGGGACTCAGTAGCTACTTCATAAGAGATATACTGAATAAAAGTGAATTCCCAATGTTAGAACAGTATTTGACTTTTGTTTAAAATAAGCACCGGGGGATAAAACAACAACAACAACAACAGCAGCACAAACAGACTTATTTTTCTCGACTTAGTCTTCCATATGTGAATGCATGTCTAAGGTGGGTAGGAAGGTCTAACAGTTCTAAATCTTCACAAACATGCCTTTCAAATATGCATCACTACTTGTCCAAAACAGGAATTTCCTTGACCTCACTCAAAGATTCTGATTCAATAGATCTATAAGGCACTCACTGCAATTTACATTTTAACAAGTATCATACTATGTCGATTTTGGTATATCTCTTTATAGATCTAGATTCAGAAGTGATTCACATTGAGTAACTTATGCGAATGCAGAGCAAGTAGAAAGTCATCACTGTAATTAACATGCTCAGTTAAAGAAAGGGATCTGGTCTAGATTTTGGATATGTACTCTATGAGGAAAGAGTTTAGAATACAGCAGCAATTTCCAATGAATATTACAACAGTTCAATAGTATTTATCCACAGGGGATATGAAAATTTGGTCTTTAAAAGTAAGATAGATTTATGCCAAAACTTTATAGGAAAAACAGCTATTTCTTTAAAATACTTGTCTATGAGCACTATGAAAAATTGAGTCCACTGGTTAACAAAAGAAAAAAAAAGGTTGATTGTCCCATGGTGCCTATGAGGAGCTAGCACTGGAAAGGTCTACAGCATTTCCTCCTTACATAATTATTTTCTAAAACTGGCTCAATAACGAAGTGGCTTATGATAGTATTCATCATAATTGTGTCATTCAGGTCTTCTTATTGCCACTTGATCTTCCCTAGATTTCTGCTTCTAGCTAAGGTATTTTGTTGTGTGTTTCATTCTGAGTTAATTACCTAACTCCAACAGATGGCATGGTAATAGATGTTGTCTCATCAACATTCAAAGCTATTTTCTACCTTGAAAAGAAAGATAATAAAAAAAAGACTTCTTAATTACATCCTGCATGTCCATTCACTAATTGACCTTCTTTCAAATAACCACATCAACTAATGAGGTATAGGCTGTGGATAAATTAACAAATGTCCATATAACATAATGTGCCTCTCAAGAGAAATTTATCCATTTCCAAGGAGTTCCATTTGCCTCAGTGTTTGAGAGTCAGAACTCTTACAGTTACAGAAAGAAAATAAATTTGTTATTTTCCTTCCTTTATAAATGTATTGATTCAAATGAGATAATTTCATTACCTGAAATTGTAAGGTCAGCATCCAGTTCACTACAGATGTTCTTTTCTAGTTTAGATAATTTTACTACAGGATTAATAGGGACTTAAAATTGACTGATATATGTGGTATGGTCTGTTGTTTTTTGTGGCAGAAGCTCTGACATTCTGAAATTCCTAACTTCAGAAATATTCTAACAGAAATGCAAGATTGAAATATAAACTTTTAACATTCACTTTTTATTGCAAGAGTGATTTTTGGGACTCAAAACCAAAAGAATCCATTTTGAGATAGGATATCTTAAGGTATAAAATTCTCAGCTTATTGACTGAGAGTTGTAGTCTTAGCTAATTAGTTGGAATATAATTTAAAGAAAAAAAAAACTAAGATAAAACACTTTATCCATCTCTCAGACTTAATAAAACTCTCTTAGCATAGTCTGACAGGAGGAAAACAAGGAGGTCAGGTAAATTGAACATCACTGAGGCTTTCCGTGTGAGTGTGTCTACCCTCCTGTACCTGCCTGGCCCAAGAGTTAAGAGAGAACTGAAGATAGAAGCAGCAGTGGCCCTGGGAGTGACTGAACCTCCCTGGGGAAACAGAAGAAGCAAAGACCATTCTAGCCAAGTAGGAAACAAATCAGCATCTCTTTTGAGACTGTGACAGAATTTGAATGTGGAACTATTCAAATTATAAGGCAATCAAATTGTAATTGCATAAGAAATTTGCTATATTTTTAGACATACAAATGGAAATATTGCTGATGTGCCAGTGATATATTTTAAAAATTTTACCTAAACAAAATTACATGGAAACCAGATATAATGTGAATCATTGTTAATTTGTGGATAAGGAGTTTTATTATATCTATTTTTATGTAGAGAATTGTTGGTTAAAGTGATGGAAAAGAAACTGAGCTAAACTGGAAATACTTGGTTCACAATCAGCGCTCCTGTGTAAAGTACAATAATTTATGTAAGCATTACTGTATATGTCTTGTCCATATGCAGCACTCATTTGCTTTGAGAAAATATGTTCTCAAGTCATGTAATGGAGCAAAGGTTTTGTTTATAATAAATGCACTTTTCAACACATTCAATTCGTAGTCACAGTGAGCCTTAGCTTCTCTAAGTGTGTTGGGAGACAGTTGTTTTTGCTAGAAAAAATGATTTATTATTGTTTAATTTTTCACACAGTTTCATATTTCTTTTATGTCTAACCTTGTAAAAGTACTTAATTTATCCAATTTCTTTAGTTCTCATACCAATGCACATAAGACATTATACTAATTTACATTATACAACTCATCTATAGAGAAATATGAAAGTCTTATCTTTGTGGTAAAATGCACTTGAAAGAGTAGAAAATGCAGACGTTATTTAAAGGTATAGAAAATAAAAATCAATTTAAGTAGAAAATAAAGATCATTTTTAGAAGAATACTCATATTCATATTCACCCAGACCCCTAATTATATACCGTAAAAACATATTCAATAACTTCTCAGCTTAAAAAATTCAACTGAAAAACAGTTAGTTCAAATTAATTATATAGATGTTCTGGATAAAACGGCACACATTTATGTTCATAAGATGAGTAATAATAGCACAAAACAAAAACAGTGTATATTATCTCTTGAATATAGAAAAGAAAAGATCTATTGTCTTTCTACTTTTTATGCATTAAAATACTTTAGGAGAGAGAATAAGAGAAAGTTACTAGATATGAAACAGCGGGATAACTCAGAATTGTATTCTTAAATTCCTTCTAGATTCATGAGTGCAATCATGATGTGTATATGTAATGTACCAATAAAGATTAAAAAATTAAAAAACAAAAGAATTAGACATTTCAATAAATATAAATAAATAAATAATGCTATCAGCTAAGGGTGGAGTTCCAACAGTCTTCAGAACACACACCATTTGCAGTTTAGACCAGCCTAGTGACAATTTTCATGGTTTAGTATGAAGTACCTCCAATATAACTGAGATGGGAAGTTCAAGATGGAAACAAATGCCTGTAATGAGTTTATAACCTAAGTATTGTGTTATTAAATATCAAGAATAATACCAACTTTAATTCTAAAGTTTCCAGGGGTCTTTATATACTTTTTGAAAATATCCTTAAAGAAATTAAGAAATTACACTTTTCCTAGTGCAAAGAGTGTAAACACCTGTCACTTTAGAAAGAATAGTTTCCAATACTATCACAACTCCTATCTCAAAACAAACTTCTGAAAAAATCAACAATGTTACAAGCAATACTTATTTTGAAAATGAATTTTATGAGGCAATATAAGTAGTAGTTTTGTTATAAAAAGTATATTTCAATGATAATGCATGCTTTTAAAATATTATCATAAATTATTTCAAAATCAAATAGGGTGGTATTATCTACTTATCCATTTGCATCTATGCAAATATATGGTACCCATAAGTAGACCTTTTTTCTATATCATCTTTTTATCTTTATAAATAACGAAGGTTAAAATTGGGAAATGAAAGAAAATGGGCAAGTCTTTAATCCAAATGATGATTATTGAACATTTTTACATTTTAAATGCACTCACTACCTATTGCTGTAATGGAGTATAACAGCCCTGTTCATGGTTAATACTTTGCCATCACTTGCATACTTTGAGAGGTTTATAACTCTGTTATACACAAGGGCACTCTGCCGAGCTGCACTTGAAGATGTGTGCACTGCAGAAACAGCTTTTGTGAAACAAACAAACGTAGAAACAAAAAGATCAAATTAGAAGATTTTTATCCTTAAATGTTCTTTTTCAGGTAATACATATGTTTGAATAACACAATTTAAATCAAAATTTTGCTATGACAATATGGAATCAGGAAAAAAACTGATGTAAATGCAGAAAGTCTTTTGTGTTTTATTATACCAATATAGTTCTCTGCACCATTGTAGTATGGAGTATTAGAGAATAGAAAATGTAAAGGTACAGCATGCTTGAAGTTATTGGATATTTTCAGGAAACATATTTAATTTTCCAAAACATCTTTCATATTAATCGCCTACAATAATTAAAGTTATGCAGTGCAAAAGTGTCTATAAAGTTAGCTGTTTTGAAATCACTTAGGTTGCTAGATATTTAATAGTTTTACTTTAGTTTCTTGAGTCTGCCTAGAAATCAGAGGTGGTAAAATCAAATACTCATGGTAATTATAGATATATATGAGAGATGAGATGTTTTTATTATTGACATGAGAAATTTTGGGTTGGAGACATTAGTGAAAGGGTTCCT
Source organism: Petromus typicus (assembly GCA_004026965.1). NCBI lineage: Eukaryota > Metazoa > Chordata > Mammalia > Rodentia > Petromuridae > Petromus > Petromus typicus. The sequence continues at coordinate 45,259 of PVIR01008512.1, forward strand.
GAATAAATTTGTATAGCATCTGTGACACATCTAATTTAGAATTTATGTATTGTGCCTGGCAAACCATTCAGTTCCATATGATATACTTCATCCAGCTGCTCATATAAAATCTTAAATAGTTGTTAAAATGGGGGGAGCAGTAGGATGGGTAGGGCTATAGGGAAAAATGAAAATTAAGTTGTGTCTTATATTGGTACAAATTCCCATTATGGAGTGCAATCATGATGTGCATATGTAATGTACCAATAAAGATTAAAAAATTAAAAAACAAAAGAATTAGACATTTCAATAAATATAAATAAATAAATAAATAAAAATAATACTTTTTTGTTTAGATATGTCATGTGGAAAAACTTATCCTCAACTTTTTTCAGTATTCTTATTCTTATAATGGATACTATCTTCAATTTCTCTTTAAGAATCATGCCCAGATGCTAATTTAATCTGAAAAATTACTTGTTACATCAGTTATTGCTGACAGAGTTAAAAAGGTATTGTTTAAAAATGAGCGATTTAGGGCCGGGGAGTTAGCTCAGTGGTTCCGGCACCTGTCTTGCAAGCTCAAGGACCCAGGTTCATTCCCCGGTAACCACATACCATACTGGGTGTGGAGACTCATGCCCAGCAGCAATCAGTACCACATACCACAGCGCCGGGCGTTGTGGCTCACACCTGTAATCCCAGCACTCGGGAGGCAGAGGCAGGAAGATTGCTGTGATGTGAGTTTGAGGTTGAGCTCAGGGCCAGCCTGAACTACAAAGCGAGACCCTGTCTCAAACCCCCCCCCCAAAAAAAATGAACAACTTAACAGACATAAAAATAAAACACATAAATAAGAGTAGTTCATTAAAATGTTAATGGTGGATGGTTCCAATATTCTACTTACATATTTCACTTAATTTCAGCAGATGCTGGAAACTGAATAACATTAGTCATGCTTAAAAAAAAATCAGTAGACAAAAATAAGAAAAATTACTGCTTATTGATAATGCAATTTGAATCTATGTATTATGATAATTACCTTAAAAGTGGGCCATTGCCTCTATCTGGGCCCTATTACTTCTTAAAGTCATATGCACCTCTGAATAGTAGTAGATATCTTAGGAAAAAAAAATTTACCCTCCAGGATCCCTGAGCACAGTTAAATTGACAATTAAGAACAACCAGTGAAGGTCTTGTTTACAGTGCATAATGACTGTATTCTTTGTGAGGAGCTGGTACACATGTATCACACATTCTAACTCTTCCCTTTCCTCTCAGTTCTTCCCCATCTCTATGTACTTCTGTCTTTCATACCCCTACTTCCTCTCTATCTTTTAATTTCTGAAGGACCATTCTACCAAATGAATAGATAAATTTGAGTCACTTATGCAAAAAAAAAATGGATACAACTTGTAACCTATGGTTAAATGAAACCAGATACACAATCTTAAATACCACATTTTTGTTGTTGTTTTGTTTTGTTTTGTTTTTTGTTGTTTGTTTGTTTTACGGCAGAATGGTCTTCCATGTTGAACAAATACCACACTTTCTATCTGCATTTATCAGTTAATGGATATGTGGGCCACTTCCAAGATTTAGTCATTATCAGTTGTGCTGTTATAAGCATGGGTCTATAAGTATCACTATAAGAAGATATATTTAACACTTCCAGGGAGACATCTAGAAGGAGAATATTGGTGTAAAATAAAACTTCTAGGTGTAGTTTTTGAGGAATCTCCACATTGACTTTCATAATTACTGTACTACTTTATATTTTCACTAACAAATAGAAGTGTTCTTTGTTGTTATTTTATTCTTCATTGACTAAGGTGGAATCTCAATGCTCTTCTAATTTTAACTTCTCCAATGTCTCCTCACTTTGTTGGCTTTCTTTTCTGAGCAGAAGCATTTTAATTAGATGCAATCTCTTCTTTTGATTCTTCATTTTATTTCTTGTGTAACTTTCTTTTGTCAAATTGTAAAGCTCAAAATCTATAACCTTTAAACAAAAATAAACTTACTTTTTTTCCCCATCTCTGGCAGAGATCACTCCACTTTCTATTTCTATAAATTTGTTATACTGTTTTGTATTAGTATAATCCTACAGTACTTGCCATTTATCTGATTAGTATAATATCCCCAATTTTCATCCGTGTAGTTGCCTGTGTTTGAACTTTATTCTTAAGGTCATAGTAGTCCATTCTGTGGTAATATATCACATTCTTGCAAATCCATTCATCCATCAATAAACACGTATAGTGCTTCTGTCTTTATCTACTCATATTATTAAAAACATGCATACAATCATCTTGATAAAGTTTTCAATTCTTTAGTGTACATAGTAGAATTTCTAAATCATAAGCAATTCTGCAATTATTATTTTTCCATAGCTGCACCAACATGCATTTTCACCAGTTTTAATCCTAACATTTTGCTATGCTTCGGTTACAATTGAGAATATGTAGGCCCCAAAGCTAATACATTTCTGATATTTTAAATTTTGTAAAGCAATTCTAAGGCAGAACTAAGGCCTGGAGAAATTAGAAAGATTCTTTAAGCCCTAAACTCTTTCTCTAGAAATGAAAATGATTAATTTTCAAGTGCTCTTGAAAATGACTGCATGCACCATTTGTCATGACAGTTACTTGTACTTGTCACACACATTCAACAATTAAGTTCTGAGTAGCCATATTAGGTTCCTTGATTAAATTAAGTAAATACAATTGTTGATTCCTGTTGGTTCTTTTTGAAGTTGAGTAATTTAAGCTATGTAATGTTTTCTCATAGTTACTGTCATTTCCATAACTACCACCCATCATCCCTCAGCTGTTCTGCATCCATTGTGAGCTTCCATGATGCAACTGTGAGCTGGTACCACAAGGAGGACAAAGGGACTATCATTCTTTTCTTGAAATATTAAAAATATTTTACATATATTGACTACTAGTGTAAAAATATTTTACATATATTGACCCTATTTGTTTTATTCCCCACCGTGGCAATTTTACTTTAAGAAAATCGGTACTATCTCAATAGACTTCACACAAATAGACACTTGGGATTACATGTTTTGCTTGTGACTTAGAAATTTTACCAATTAACTTGAGTTTCACAATTTAGTTGTTTTAAGCAAAGAAGAGAGATAAATAAAATATTCATCCTCTTTCTCTGTCTCACATGTCAGATCAACTCAGCCCAACGTGAGTCAGAAACAGAGCTGAAAATTACTGGCCTAGTGTGGAAGAGCACTTGAAAGTTTCTGTCTTTAACTCCACCTAACCACAGAAACCATATTTAATAGCATTGTCACCACCCTAAGGGAAGAAATACAAAGAATGCAATTCACTGGTGGTTCTCAAGAAATAAAAAGAACTGCCAATCTGCAGACTCCATTTTAATCCACTCATGTCTTTGGGTCTAGTCAGTTTTACATCTCGTTCAGCAATATCTCCAACTTGCTTCAAATAAACCAATTATTTACTCTAATTTTTCTTATAAATGTGTTTGGAAAGCCATATATTAATTGTCACATGCTTTAAGAGCTAAATATCAAACATGTAGGTAGTAGTCTGATTCATTTACCCTGAAAAATAAGCATTTGAAAATGCTGGGCAGCTGAATTCCACTACTGCTCGTAGTGGAAAGACAGCTCAGACCTAATTCACACAGAAGTGACTTATACAATTGAAGATAGGACAAAGCACCAGCCTTCCTACTGCTACCTTTTGGACAGAACAGGAAAGTACAGAGATAAATAGAGATTAACTGGTTTTTACCAGAAACAGACAAAGAGTTCATGAGAGAGAAAGCAAAAAACTTCACTGCTGCACAAATAGAAATGTAAGATCTTTCTCTGGAGAAATAAGTCACACACAAAATAAGTGGCCAATTCTTTGCAAAATGTGCCTTAGATCTTCTTTAAATTATAAAGAAATTCAAATACCATATGAAATCTACAGCTCAACAATAAAGAGACAGATGATATAATAAAAAGAGACAAATGATTTAAGTAAACATTTGACATAGGTACTAAACATTTTACCAAAATACTACAAAGCATTTTACTCAAAGCCGATATGAACAGGATTCAAGACTAACTCTTCTGATATGGCTATATTTACATCATGAATTTAATTTGACTCTATTTGTCTCTTTTGAATGATTTAGATATTCAAATGGCTCTCTTGGCTGACCTCTGCAAGGAACAGTTGATCACTTTCTCATTTATTAGTTACTTTAGAGAGAGCTTTCTCAGAAACTCTTCTGAGTTAGTGCATGAGTCCGAGAAAATATCAAAGATACGTAGTATTATACTTTTTCTCTATAAGTTTAAAGTCTAGATGAAGATGTTGGTACATAAAGTCACTGCTATTGGAGTAATTTCTTATGCTATTTTTATTATTTTTTTCACCAAAATCTTCCCCAAATGAAACCTGTCAAAATAAAAACATATTTCAAGATATAGAGAAACTTAAAATAAAGTGGCTTCCTTTATCCATAGGAGATGCTTTCCCAGAATCCTAGTGAATGCCTAAAACCTTGTAAGGATGAAACATTATATATTTCATTTTTTTTCTAAGCATACATAACTGTGCAAACTTTGATTTCTCATCAGAAACAGAGATTCACAATACTAACAAATAATAGAAAGAAGGACTATAATGATATGTTGTAATAAAATCATGTGAACATAATGCCTTTCTTTTGAAACATTCAAGACAAATAATTTTTTAGACAATAGTTGACCATGAATATCTAAATCTGTGGGCATGAAAGCATTAAAATCGGTAAGTGGCCTGTTTTAAAACAAGGAAATTGTGGAAGAATACCCTAAAACAAACCTTGAAAATAAAAGTTCAGAATTTCAGTTATCGCTTGGAAAGGAAACTAATTTATCTAATATTTCCATACATTGAGAAAAAAAAATAAAAAGCGTAAAAAGAGATTATTAATCTTTCATAAACTCCAAATAAAAAACTGTATGTTCAGTATCTTCTTGGTATAACCATCATATTTGCATTTCAAACTTATGACACACAACATACTAGGAAAGAATTTGTATATTTTTTAATCTCATTTGCCTCTGAGCGGGTGCTCGCCCCAGTCAGTACGGCGGTCAGGGAGCTGGAAAGCAGGGTCGCAGAGCTGCATGGGTCCCGGAATTATGTAATGGTGGAGTTGTCTGGTCGCGGTGTTAGAGACGCTGTCTTTGTCGATCTTGAAGGGGCTCAGAGCTGTCTTCTCCTGGCAGCACGGATCCTCGGTCCCTTCGGACAGTGAGCAAGGATTTCTGATTTGTTTTATCGATTTATATATGGTTCATCACTATCCAGAACAATCAAATCTCAGTATTAGGAATTGGTAAACTATAGGCCAAACCTTTGTTGTCTCCTAAAAGAGAATAAAGTTAATCTGAATCATCTTTTTATTTTTTGAAAGCAACAGAAAGAGAGGAAAAGAAAAGAAACCTAAAACAGAATTTAAAGTTAATAAAGTTAATAATATACATATATATATATTTCCATAACAATACACACTAACATATATAGTGTATTATTATATATTATTATATATTGTGTGTATATTATATATATGATATATATAGTGCATATTATTATAGAAATCATAGATAGGGACCATGTGCTCCTTTAGCAGACTATAGTTTAACTGTTTTTAGACCAGTTCTCAGATAAATACAGATAAAAATGGCTCGTCATGAAGTTTGAAGAAAGAGTTTCCATGCATTCGGTGTTCATGCCTTTAATGTTTTATGAAAGGATAAGTAATGCAACTTTCAGAGCTTGGTGGGAAATGAGTCATTGTTCTTACGGAAATTACAATTGATGGTTCAAAAATATCCTTCTTAAATTAACATTGGAAAATCACCAAACCTGAGAAATGTTGATGCCCAGAAAACAATACAGGGAGAAAACTATAATACTGGGCTAATTTAGATACAGATTAGGGATATTTCTTTCACAGGAGCATGAAGATCTGGAAACACAGTATGATATATCAAGTGCTTTCCTCGGTTTCTTTGTGATTTTGATGCTATCCTTCCCCCTGATAATCTTTTAAATATATCCATTGGAAAGAATAATGATAACATGCAAAAATATCTACAAGAATTTTTTTTAATCTTTATTGGTACATTAAATATACACATCATGATTGCACTCCATAATGGGGATTTGTACCAGTATAAGACACAACTTAATTCTCATTTTTTCCCATAGGCCTACCCACCCTACCACCCCCCCATATACATAAAATTTGTTTCCTTACTTTTTTGTTACAATCTCAACATTGTCCCCTTTCACCCTATTTTACATTAAGCATTTTCTATTTCACAATATATAACATACAATGCTAGGACTCATTTACATCTTTATTTTCTCATACCAGAGAAAAGATGCGATATGTACCTATCTGTACCTTATTTACTTCACTTATGAGGATATCCTCAAGGTATGTCCATTTAAGTAGAAATGATTGTGTCACATAAATCCATGTATACCATTTCCTCTGAGTAAGAAGATTATACAGGAAGCTAAAATACAAAACAAGTACTCTCCTTCCATTCTAAAAATCTTTCCTGTGCACCTGTCATATGCCATCCCCACTATTAGCTACAAGAGCTAAAGCAATTAAAGGTCTATTAGGGAACAGTTGACAGATGACAATTTGAAATAAATGACATGGTAGAGAGCTGCAGAAAATCTTTGGGAACAAGGAGCGAAGGATAAATAACTGCCAATGGGTAGCCAGCAGCACTTTCATGGAAGAGGTATCAACTGAACTTGGCATTGAATTATAAGCAGAGGTTTAACAAATGTTTGAGAAGATCAGAGGCCTAGAAACATAAAAAAGCTGTTCTGCTTGAAAAGCAGTAAGAAGCTTTAGGGCTTCTGAAAAAGGCGAGCTCGTGTGTAATGTTGCAGTGAAAGATCCTGGGCAGCCAGAGAATGAGAGTCAATGTGCAGTAGATGGAATCACAGAGATCTAACAGAGAAGATAATGAGGAAGGGAAAAATCCATCTAAAACACAAGCTGTTGAGTACTTCTGTAATTTTATTTGGCAGCAGCTTAAAATAATCAGCCACCAGTTGTTAAACTCCAAGGGAACATTTTTGTCTATTTGGTTACTGCTTAAATCTTAGGTGCTTAGGACAGCTTTTTATACATATTATCAGTGAAAGAAATATGTAAATATTTGTGCATTGAACAATAAAATTACAGTATTTAGTAGATGTTTATATAACACTTGCTGCTTGTATACTGGGACTATAATATATACTGATGCATAATGTCTTTCTGTCCAAAGAAATGTTTAACTTTGATCACTGAAAAACAAGTTTTATATAGCAATTGGAAAATATACTAGAAAATCAGTGTTCAATAAGAAAGCTACTCGCTCTGTGCAGCTACGGAGTGCACAACCTGTCTGATACAACTTTAAATGTGTTTTAAATATAAAGTACACAACAGTTTTGAAGGGTTAGTTGAAACAAAATAATTGTTAAACTATCTAATTGGAAAAATGTATACTGATAATATGTTGAAATATTATTTCAAAGATACTGTCTTATACTAAATATGGCATTAATTTACCTTTTTCTTTTTGCATTATATGTGATTTCTAAAAATATGAAGTTATATAGGTAGTTCTCTTTCTATTTCTTCCAGAATGTGGCCTGCTAAGTATCAATGATGGTACTATTATTTCAGTATTAGTTTTTAGGTTAAAGAGCTTCTATAGTGCTGGGAGTGGTGGCTCACATTTGTAATCCCAGCACTCGGGAGGCAGAGGCAGGAGGATCGCTGTGAGTTTGAGGCTGAGCTCAGGGCCAGCCTGAACTGCAAAAGTGAGTTCATGTCTAAAAACAAATAAATAAAAAATAAAGAGCCTCTATATTTGACTCTTAGATTAGATTAATTTTGAATGCTGATCCTAAGGTGAATTGGATAAAGATTTTGGGTGACATAATTTTTTTTTTTTTTTTGAGACAGGGTCTCGCTTTGTGGTTCAGGCTGGACCCAAGCTCAGCCTTGAACCCACATCATAGCAATCCTCCTGCCTCTGCCTCCCAAGTGCTCAGATTACAGGTGTGAGCCACCATGCCCAGCACTGTGGCATGTGGTGCTGATTGCTGCTAGGGTGAGTCTTCATGCCCAGTATGATATGTGGTTACCGAGGATCGACCCCAGGTCCTTGTGCTTGCAAGACAGGCGCTGGAACCACTGAGCTGTATCCCCGGCCCTTGGGTGACATTGCATTTAAAGCCAATTTTCTTGGCAGTAGCCTAAGTTAATGCTTGATTTGTGTGCAGATATACTTAAAAAAAAAATCTTCATTCTCCATAAACCTTAAATTCCTTTGTTGACTGGAGACAAATTAAGAAACTATCAGTCATTTCTTCTCTGGGCTCTCAGATTTGACCTGCTGACTGAACTTTTACTGAAAATCAAATCTTTTGTGAAGTTCACTTCCTATATGCTGAAAAATAGTAGTTTCTTCAGTCTGGGTGAGACTGGGTGAGAGTCTGGGTGATGCTGATAGTCAGCTTGTTCTGCAGCCTCCCTGGTGGAGCTGCATGATCATGGTCAGGATGTGGGTCAGGAGTGGGAATGTGTTTTTGTCAGCTAACTCTGCCACTCCAAACTCTCAGAATATTATTAAACTCACTAAATTTCAACTGTTGTAAATTCTGTTGAAATTCTATTCATTGTAGTATAAGTGTAAACACATAGATGAAAAGAAATCGGGATGCTGGAGCATGGGCGACAGCAGGGATGGCCAGACAATGTTACTGTAGCCCAGAAAGTCAAGAGAATGTTTATTTAGGAAGAACATGCTTAAGGAGTTTAACAAGTTTAAGGCTCCTGCAGACAGCAGGTGTTAGCAAGAGATGAGGAATCAAAAATTTCACAAATTGAAACGTAAAATGAGAAAAAAAAAAAAAAACCTAGTGGATACTCCAGCTTTAAAAGTATTCAGGTGCAAAAACTGGTTCACACACATCCAGCACTCCAACTGAATTTCAAATGATGACTGGAGGTATGTGATGTTTATGCATGTTGTTTTCCAATATTTCTTATTTTTTCCACTTCCTGGAACACAATAGAACATTTCTTCCTGGCAATACTGTGGCTCAGTGGCAACATGTGATTAATTGTACCCATTGATTTATGTGTATAAAGAGGGTCTGAGCTAGAACATTTTATTATTAATGCAAATCTGTCAGTGCTATTTGTACTCTAGGAGCCACCATGCACTGAGTTACATTGATTTCACTGTCTTTGACATAATAAGCAGAAACTGACCAAAATTAGACTTTCCAAATTTTCTATTTATTATAGGGCTGTTTGACATAATAAAAAGCTATTGAATATAAAAATCTATCTAACTCACCACACTAAAATTACTCAGTGCACTCACATCTACATCTACACACATATCCTCGGCCTAGATTACAGTGCATACATACCTTGACCTATAGGCTTCACTCTCTTGACTCTTCCAAACAATGGCATGTCGTTTCCTGGTAAGTATGGATGTTCACAGAGCCTGCTGTTACTGGACACTGAATTCACTCTAAGGATTGTCGTCTGGACAGTGCCCAGATTTTAAACTCTACAAATATAAGAAGAGTGGGAAGACACAATCTCATTTTCCATGGAAGCAACATAGAAGGATATACCATAAGAAGTTGCATTTCCTGTAGAGTTGGTGGCACTTACTTCTTTGTGATGATTGCCTTTCTGTAAATAGTGGATACAATGTATTGATCCTAGATATAATTCACATACATCCTAGGTTTGCCACCCTACTACCTATTTGACATATAGTTTAAAGATATTTACAACGAATGATGCATTACATATATTTACAATAAACAATCCTCTGTGTTGATAAGGTGCTATTTATAGCTGAGGTTTGATGTGATATTTTAGATAATTATGCACAAATAAAATAGTCCACAGCTGTCTTGTTCCTATGCTTGATCTCAGTTTCAAGACAGTTGCTGCCTCTTCAGCTTTAGTACCCAAAGACTATAATGAAAGCTTTTTGTCATTAATAATCAACAAAGTATAGATAAAATTTAAAAAAGTATCATACCTGGAATTGCTGGCCTGGACTATAATCCTGATTGTGGTACTTACTGTGTCCTGACAGGAAAATAAACTATCATCCCTGATTTACTTATTTTTTGAAAAAAAATAATATTAGTAATCTCAATTCACGTATGGTTCTTAACAGTAAATGTCTTGCAATAACTCTTAAATAATTTTTTAAGTATTTAATTTAAGTAACAATAATTTAAGTAACAATCCCTGATGATTTTCTTCGATGTTTATTTGAATTTGTTTAGTTAAAAATCTAATTTACAATGTCAATCAGATTTGCAGCCAAGTGAAAATTGTTTTCATCTATCTTCTTGTATTTGACTCTACTAAGTACGCAGATAAATAATTGAGAGAATTTACAAAGAATTCCTAAAGAAATAAACATTTGAGCCTGTTACATTCTCAGTTAAAAGTTACTTTAGCTCTCAACATAATTGCACTATGTGGAAATGCACTTTATTGCCTTTCCATACATAATGTGCATGCTTTCTCTCTCACACACATCACATCATGTACATCCACACATTTTAATTTAATCCAGTAGGAAACAATTATTTCCCAAAAGCTTTATTTGATTTCTGTACTTTCATGAACATCTTCAGATCTATTTCCCTGCTGTCTTATTTTCTTTTAGCTCACTCCTGAAGGAAACCTCTCTCTGTGATTTGAAACATTTCCCAGTGTCTTTTGCAGTGGCTAATTTTTCTTCTTATTAATACCAATAATATGATGCATTCCAGCACTCTGCAGTGTTTAGATAAGATTCTGCGGGGGTCTAGCCTTTTCCAGCTATATAAAAATGTTCAAAAATAAAGTATGAGGGCAAAAAATATGCTCTGCTGGCCAATTGTACCACAAGAGATTAGGACATGCAGTCAAAGCTTGTTCTATACAAGAGTCTCTGAAGACAGGAGCCATGCAGAGGGCTTCATTAATTTTAATATATTTCAAAGTGAAAATAATAAGAAAACATCTTGGAAATATTGGAAAGTAAGACAACACAAAAAACACCATGTGCATTATGTAAAATGTAATGCTTGATACAAAGTATTTATTTCAATTGCCATTTCTATTTTTTTCAATTGAAATCTGTATTGGTACATGACGTATACACACCATGATTGTACTCAACAATG